>JAQGAS010000436.1:0-51313 GCA_034686365.1 Pachymerium ferrugineum | reverse complement strand
AAATTTAATTTTTATTAAATTTTGTGGGTTTCCCCCCCCCCCCCCCCCCAAAAAAAAAAAAAAAAAAAAAAAAAAAAAAATTTAAAGCAATTATTGAAATTCTAGTTAAAACAGCCCAACTTCCCGTTTTATTCGAAACCATTTGCGCATATGGTTTGAGACAATAATTGCGCGTCACATGATAGATGCAACAGGAAGGGAAATTGTTAAGTTTATATATTCAACTGAATAAAGTAGATAGGAAGGAGGAAAATCAATATTGTATCGTCTTTGCACTTAATGACATTAGACTAATGATTATTGATAAGAAAACCTGTTATCTACATTTTAATATCTTGTGTGGATAAAGTTCAAGGTCTAGTGAAACGTGGTTATGGAGATTGTTAGTTATGTGCACGTGTGGGCGTTTTTTACTGACATTAAGGAAATATAATTTTGTTATCTGAGTATCTGTTGTTTACAATTCTTTCTGTTGGTATTGTTGAATAATAAAGTATCAAATGGTATTTAATCCTTTAATGTTTTTTTTTTTTTTTAATTTTTCATTTTGAAGGAATTGTTTGTGTAGGCCATCTGATCTCTTGATAATTTGCCAAGAATGAAAATGGAGATCTGTTGTGACTTTTTTGAATCAACAAAGTGGTGATTTAGTGCTGTTAGATTTTTCTTGGTGATTTATAGTTTATTTAAAAAGAAGTGAATGTTGAAATTATTTCTTGTGATAGTAAACAGATTTTTTTTTTTCGGTGGTTTTCAGAAGTGTGTAATTAGTCTTCTGGGTAAATACAATTTCTGGTAAAAACTTTTCTGATAAGACTTTTGCAAAACCATCAAGAGCCATGTTGCTGCTTTAATGAAATAGTAATGCAATACAAGCTCCCCACAGACTTTTAAAAATTTTCCATTGGTCTCTTCCGTTGGCAGTAAACCTATTATATTGACATCTGGTCCAGCAGACCTGTAAAATTTTATAGATTCACCTTATTGTAATAAGCAGTTTAAAGTTTTTCCAAATTATTTAGAATTTGAAATGCGCCTCACTTGATAGTAGTTTGTAATGTACTATGAGATTTGAGCTAAGATTCTATAATTGTAGAAATCTTGAAATTTTGAAAATCATATAACATTTTGGCGGATTTTTTGTTCGACGTTTTGGGTTTGTTTACAAAGTTTGTTTTTCTTGCTTTTCTTGAAAAACAAATTTACAGAAAGTTAAAATATAATTATTTTTTTTTTATTTTTAATGTTGGAAGCAAAGAGAATCGAAACGATATTGCTTATGTTTACATGCTCATTCATCTTACTTATTTACGAGATTATTGATTTTTTTTGTATCTTAACAGCAAAAACTGACTTGTTTTCATTTTTATTATGGCAACCACTTACGGTCGCTATCTATTAAAAATATGACCATTCACTACGGATGATGAAAATATTTTTAATGTGCAAAATTAGGTAGTTTTCGGTTTCTTTTTTTTATTTTGCCACACTCACTATAATTACATTGACATTTAAGACCAGTACTCTTTTCATGTTTTATAATAATTACCTGTCGCATGCAAAAGGAAATGTCTGAACGGATATGGATTATTACGCTTATTATTATTTTTTAAAAAAAAGTAATTTACCAATAAAATGTTTTTTAATAGAATATTAATGGTATTTTTAAAATGAATTTTATTGCGTATAAAATATTTTTAAAGTTGACATTTGAGTTTTAGTGTTTTTATTTATGGTTATTGGCAGTGACGTCTTCTCGAGTTCTCTTTTAATAAAATCTTGGATGAGGTGGCCAACAGGAAGCGAATACGACGCCATTTCCTGTTTTGCTTAAAATTGGTATTGAGTTTCCTCTCAGAAAGATGATATGGATCAAACAATATTTTTTATCACGTGTACCTTATCAGCAATTTTAAGATTAGAACAAAACAAATTTTTGTTGGGGGCAATTGGTGGCAATTGGTGGCATTCACCAATAATTCTTGTCGAGTTTATTGTCGGCTGTAGAATGTATGAAATACCGTATATAAGACCAAAAATTTTGGTAAAATGAAATGAATACTAGTGAATCAGGCAAAAAAACTAAAATTTGTTGTTAATTAAGATTAATGCATACAAAACGCTGTGGCTAGTGACGTTTCTTCTTCATTTTTTTGTTTAAACTTCAGAGACTATAGATTTAAATAAGAAAATTTTAGTTTGCAGGAAGTCGAATAAATTGCCATAGAATACAAAAATTATGTCAGAGGGCCTTTTCTATGTTGAACTGCAACTTGTATATCTACATTCTTTGTAAAAGGAGTTGTTCATAAGTGTTTGATTTCGACGTTTCGGGTTGTGGCCAATCCCTGGCAATCTAAAAAAAAAGTTTGGTTCATTCTTTCCTGTTGGTTTTATATTCAGGTCAGATGAAATCTGATCCAATTGTGGAATGGTAAGGTTTTTTTTTTAAAACCTTTTTTCTTTACTTTATTGTTATTAGGGACCTATCAAATGAAATAATTCAATATTCAAAGGGTTTTTCCATCTGCCCTATTTAGTAATATTTTTTCCTGAATTTTTTATTTCCATTTTTATATTTATTATCTTTTAATCTAAACATCTGGATAAACAACAACATGCAATTTTGAATTGTGTAACTTAAGTTCTCCAGGAAAATAAACAGTTATATTTAATTGCTATTGCAACAATTGTCATTTTATACAAGAGATTCCTTGGGATTGACGTAAAGGTTTTCCCTATTGCCTTTTGTATTCTAGTTGTTATTGAGTTTCTCATTGTTATTCTTGGAAGGCAATGTTGTTATCCAAGCTTAAAATTTGCTCCTATATACTAACTTTAATGTCTTGTGTCTTGTTGCATTTATATTGATTAGGAAAAGACAATGGTAAATAATATTTTAATGCGTATGGAAATGAGTTAAGCTATGAAAACAATAAAGAATGTATTGAAATACAATCTTTGTAGGTTTTTATATTAAGTAGATATTTTATTTCATATTATTTAATTTTAATGTTTTAATTTGTTCATAGATGGCAGTAGTAGGTATTTGAAAACGGATATGACGACAAAAGCAATAATTACCGCTGCTGCCATCTAATGGAAAAAAGTGAAATTATTTAGCGTGGATGTAGGTTGTCCTTATTGAGCTTTCAAAATTACCACTTAAATTAACTTTAGTTTTTATAGATTGATAATTCAATAAAAAATTCTTGAAGAGTTAAATTATATTAAATGGTTAGTAATTTTATTGTCAATTAGGTCTATTAATGAATGAGAATCTGTTGTCTTGGGTACAAAATAGCAAAATCGAATTTATCAGTTTGTTTATTCTTCTGTCTTGTTTGTTTGCAAAGCAACGTACGATTTGGGAACTCACCAAGAAAGTTATTACACGCTATATTAAATTTTATATATTTGATGTTTTAACGATTAACTTGTCCGTGTTTAAGTGAAATGAAAAAAAAATGAAAAAAACAAGTATAAAAAAAATAATTACTGTATTAAAATGGGTATTTATTTATTTATAAGTAGGAAATTAAATATTGGTAGCAAGTTTTATCACCAGATGGCAAAGGGGAAGTGTTGAATTTGCTTTCCATGAAACGGAAATCTTAATCTTCTAATTTCAGTTTGGCCCAATTTGTGACTTAGATCAATGAGATAAAGAGGTTGGCAAAAAAAGAAAGGGAACAAAAAGACGAGACGAGCCTGTGTCGGCTAGCGGCTTTGGCTTGGCTTGCAGCTGCGCTTTTATAGTCTCCCCGCGCTCTCAATCTAGCGATGATGTCATAGGTTTACGTAGCGTTACGTGATTGGCTGCACCCAAGCCAGTTGAGTTCATGATCAAAAAAACTTCAAGGGAGATGAAAACGAACTATGCGACACTGAGAATAGAATATTGGGCATCTATCCATCAAACGCGTATTCTAGAGAAAAACACTTCGGCGGTTTCTTTCACGAGTACGTAATTACGTCACTGAAATGTCAAACGATATCGCCATCGTTTGACAAACAAGATTATTTATCTACGACTTTAGTAGCAAAATATAACCGACCTTCAGAAACAAGGTAACTTTATTTTTACACATACAAACACACCTGTAACTTTTACCGCTTAAACAGAAGGCTACTGGGTGGTGATAACGATCGATGGGTTCACTGGCACGTGCATTCAAAACTGAAATACTCCTTTTTGGATGAGAACAGGTACGATTTCACTTAGTTGAGATTTTATTTTGCTATCAGAGAACTTATGACGCGATTGTGTTTTTCATATTGCATGATATTGTTTCCAGTTCGCTTCACATTTTCCTCCTTTTTAAAGTGATGGCGTGTACTAAACGTTGAACTAGACTTTCACCCTCCTATTCATTAGTTGAGACGAGGGTTGGAACCGGGGTTAGTGGGTGTACTGTGTCATCATAAAATGAAGAAGTTAAAAACATCTGTTAATTTAAACTTTAATTTTAAATGAAATTCTTATGATGAGTATTATTTGTTATTCTTGATAATTTATTTTGCAACCATTCAAGGGGAGTTCTGCATACAAATTAACTATTAGAGTCATGGAACACAAATTCTTAAGTTTTTTTGGTAAGTAGGGGATAAGATTGGAATCCTTTTAAGGGCAGAGGGCCTTGAAATGTCTAAAATTTACGACTGTCTGAAGTTGGACACACCAGATTCTCAGGGGAAAATTCAAATATTATCTTTTTGACCTACTTCAAAATTCAACATATTTTTTGCAAACTCCAAATTTTGAGGAAGAAAATAAATTCACAGATGTTAATTTGGTGACTTTAGTTTTAAAGTTTTTGAAATTTATTTCGTGTGGACTTTGGGTAGAATGGTTAAGAAATCATGATTGAACTTTGACTAAGAGTAACTTCTCCCTCGTGAAATTTTTTCACTGTCTGAGATCAATTGAGGTCAGAGTTAGTTTCCATCCATTTAGCACGTGCCAAAAACAAAACGGATAAACATCCTGTGGGGATGATTTGGGTCATGTTTCCTACAGATTTATTGATTTTTATAGGAATTTTAATGGCGTATTTAAAAAAATTGTCAGCCTTTACCACACATAATTTTTAATATCACAACAGAAAAAAAATATTTGAAGTAAAATGATAATGAAGACATTGCGTGCAAAATAGGGCAGTCAACTCTAACAGTAATACTAAACGGAAGTTTGATACACACATTCTTTTTATCAAACTAACGGATCCAATTACCACGAAAATACACTTGTTATTGATTAGAAATTTTTTTACGGTTTCCTCAATTCTGTTTTAATGTAACAAGGCGTGCACTTTAATTTTTATTTCAAGACCGTAATAATATATTTGTAAACAAATCGAATGCCACGTATTATTGCTCCCATTAATATTGCAGCAAAATGTGTGCAATTATTATCAAAAGTCGTTGCTGCATTGAAAGCCTAATAATCAAAAAACAGATTTAACCCCAATCAGTAATTACTTAACAAGAGTGAGGTATTTTGAGTTGGCCGATTTGTAGAAGCTGCTTATACTACAGTTGGTACTTTTCTTGTAATCTCTATGAAACAGAAAGAGACTATGATGCAAAGTACAGGACCCCTAACGATCTTTGATCATTTATACCACAGATAACATCAGGAGAAGTCGCTTAAGTAATGCTCTTAGCTTCACTTTCAGTTCACTCGAAGAGGTCCAAGTCAAGTTCATTTCTATAAATAGCATTTTGCGCAAAACGTCATCACTTTAATTAAAGTAACTTAGAATTTTATAGAGTTTACACTGAGCAAACTTCGTGTGTCGTTGTTTTGAGTCATTTTAAAGTTTTGTTATATTTTCATACTGTAGCTTCAAATTTGTTCGGTACATTTGTATAACATGAGATATTTCGGCCGATTTGTTTCTTCGATCTATAGATCGACAGCTATCACGTATTAAAAATCCTCTGGTTGAAGCGTAAACCGGCAAAATTTGGCTGTATAAGTTGAACCAAGAGTTAGTAGCAACAGTTGATGCAACCCAACCTTATACCCAGTTCTCACTGCATCTCAATTTGTGGATCGAGATAAACAAATTGAGTTATGAATCGAGTTCCGAATTGTACCCCATTCACACAAAATTCCACCAATTAGTGACGTCTAACATTGCTACTTGCAGAGTCATGCTGGTGATGGTCTGCAGTGAGCTAAACGAATTAAGATTCATACCAAGGATTGAGTTTGTAGAACTCGATTCGTGAAATGTGTTCGAATTGAGTTCTGGACCTCGTGGATCTCTCCGTTCACACCAACTTTTGATCAATATCCATATTCGTGAATTACGATCGACAAGTGCAGTGCGAACGGGGTATAAGAATGTTGTTTCCAGCTTCATTTTCTTATTGTAGACAGAGTAATATATAATAGACTAATTCTTGAGCTATTGCCAATCAATGTTTACATAGCGATTATCAACAATATTAATCTATGGCCAAAGTACATGTGAAAACGTGTCATTGTATAATTATAACAGGTGTTAGATGCTACTGCCACACATTAATGTTAAAAATTCATCCTTTTTATCAGTATAAGATCACTCCTTGAGTGTCAAATGACTTTTTAATTAGCAAGCAGTAAGATATTAAAGCTAATAATGATATAATAGCTTAATCTATATGAATCTAGATTGATTATTAATAGAATCGTATAAAACTCCTATTAATCATTGGACATCAATTAATAATTTTTCAGATTTGTTATGTTGAAGAAATGCTGCTTTCCTTGACCTTATTTAGACTTTTTATGTCACGGTGGTACATTTTTGTCCAATTCCACACATCAATTATCTGTTATTCCGCACAAACTCGTACCTTTTATACACATCTGAGTTTTTAGTCCATCAATGCATTAGGTATAAATATTATTCAAGCGCAACACTTCTGTGTATGGTTTCCTTAGTTAATATAATATAATGTATAAAAACAGAGGTGCAGATGTTAAACACCTGTTTTGACCATTAGTCGTGCCTGAATGGACCTATTAGTTTAAAATGTATAAAAAAATATTTGAAGGTTGTGTTTTTTTGTTGACGAAGAACAGGTGCACGGCGCCACCATCTGCTGATGGGGTCAAATTTGTGTTAGGGAAAGGACAGTCCTTTCTTTTATTTTTGTCTAATGTTTACCATCCATGACATTTTCTTTGCATCTTTGCACGAAAGAAATTTTGTTATTTGAAAATGGTTTCAACCTAAAAACAATTTTTTCCTTCTGTTTTTAAATTACATCATTTTTGGTGACATTGAATCTTCTTGTTTATTAGAGTGTGAATCCTCGAATTGTTTTTTTAGTGAAAATGACAAATAAAACGAGTAGATGGAGTTGACAAAAGAAAACTATTTAAATCTGTCAATCATACGTGACTCATATTGTCATCTAAACAGGAAGATGAGATTGAAATTTGTTTGTTTTTTTAAAAAATAAAGACTAATGTTGAATAGCAGAATGAAAAGCTACTATAGAAAGAAAATGAAATCCTTTTTTTTATAGTTTTGGCTAAAATTCCTTATAGATATTACACTGTTAATATTTATTACATTTAGGTAAGGTTAGATCAAATCTGAATATCATTCGGCCTACAAAACTGAACTGGAAATACACCGAAAGTACCCTTACAGGATACCCGGCATGCAGAGTATACCCCGCGTTTTCTGGAGACCCATTGGCATCTGCTGTTGTATGGTACTATAATTCTGCTGATGGTAAATTAATTTCACATTAACATCATAGATTAACTCTTGTTTTATGGCTTGTCACCTGCACAGGGAATGATTTGAATAGATAGATGCGTGATTTGCTATCATTTGTTTAAAAAATTGATCGTGTTTCTTATAGTTGCTATTTCAGCTGCCAACTTTGTATTTCGCTTTTGGTAACCTAGGCAATTTTAAATTGTATGTAGACAAAATTTGATTTTAATTCAGTTATAAGGCGTAGGTAGTTGATAAACGTGGCAATTACGAGGAATGCGGTCTTCGTTTTCTTGCCAGGAAACGTTGAATGATGAAGGGGAAGAAAGGGGTCTTTGGGGGAGATCTTTGTTGGAATGGGGCTAATCTCCAAAGTGGTGCCTCTTCCTGTCAACCCCTGGGGTGAGAACCGAGGCATCTTATGTACATTTCGGACGCAGATGCAAAATGATAGAATGATATCTGAAACGAAAAATATTAGAAACTGTGTTTTGAGAAATTCATACATACTACATTGTAAAAAGGATGTAGTTTGGGTAATGGCCATAAGTGTTTAATCGTGCAAATCAAATTCTTCCATCACTGTTTCTTTGCTTGCCAACAGTGTTTTTATGTTTAAATGTGCATTTATTAACATCTGTAAACGCTGGGAGTGTACGCATACATCCCATATGTGGCGGTTCATCAATATCGGTTGCTTTAGTTCACACTGCTCAACGCAAATTTCTGGATTGCGGAATTCTGCAAAAGTAAAATGTATTAGTTTTCATGTCCGTGCAGCAAAACGAAATTATTTTTTTTCAATTTCATGAAAATATTTCGTCTGTCTATGGAATTTGAAGATTCCAAAATTTGCGCAAATACTAGTTTTTGTAAATTTCTAGGAAAGTCTTAGTCAATAAACATACGTGCACTTTTCTATTACTTAAAAACAAGAACTATCACATTTCGTTTTTTTCGTGTGAAAGTTCTCACATAAAAATATCAACTCGGAAAATTGCCTTATTAATTATTTATAAAAGAGAAAAACAAATCTGAAATATATTTCGGATTACATAAACTAAACTTAACTGTTGCCACTATCCAGACGGAATGCCCCCAGCAAACGCATTTGGTGGAACAGCTCATTATAATACGTAGGGAGTAGATTCTCTTTTTGCTAAAAGTGAAAATAAAATGTTTTCATGAAATAAGTACAAACAACTTGAGTTCAAAAGTTGTAATTTTAAAATACAAAATGCTTCTTAATAGAGACAAGACGTTACATTTTGTAATAGTTTAGACAGGAAACTGAAACAGACCCTACCATTTTGTAGTGGGTAGAGCGTTTGTCACCCCATATATAAGGCGAGTCGGTGTGCTGTGCTTTGTCAAATCAAAAGGTTCACTGTACTTTGAATGTCGGTGGGTGCTTGAAGTATCTGTATATATCGTGGAAATTGACTTTGTAGGTATTAATCTGCTCTTCCTATCTTCTAAACTTGCTGATCTGTTCAGATAATCTCAATAATTTTTTGGTACATTTGTTTTTTGGTTCGATAACGGTGTTTTTCACGTGTAGGTTGTTCATTACATAAGTATAAATGAGGAAAACTTGAACATAATTTAATTTTAAAAGGATGGCATATCAGAAAACAAATGAAAAGCCGCTGCCATTCATTTGGTGCAAGCTACTTATCATATGTGGTTAGTTTCAACATTTCGGAATACGATTAAGATTGAACTACGAAGTTGAAATGTTTTTCAATTTCTTCAAAATTGGTTGTTTGTATGTTCATGCTTCCCTCTTAAAATGTAGTGTATGGTCTGTGAATAGTTTTTTAAATTTCGCCACCAGGTGGCGCCACTAAATATGTCGACTAGCTATAAACCAAAAGTGTTATGCTATCAGCCATACAAAGACGATTTTTACATTTGTTGCCATATAATTTTGAAACTGGTCAAGTTTCTCATTTGACTCATAGTTAGCTATAAAAATGGATCTTGATTAAAATTACGATGGCAGTTAATTTTGATATCAAAGCAAACTCCTCATGAATGTGTGAATAATTTTTTTAAGTACTCATTCATCAATAATAGTGCTTTTTAGAGTTGTAGAAGATTATTACGGATTTGATATTAAATTTACAACATCGTAAATGCAGGGCTTTTTTTTCTATCCTGGCTCTTTTCAATCATTAGTCAATGAATATGCCAAATGGAAATTTTTTTGGCCAAATTCTGATCGTATTAGTCCACTATCCACCCTCATTTATGATTGGGTCCAAGAAAATCATTAAAACTGTCATCATTCGTTGGCTCTTGGTTAGGTTAGATGAGATTAAATTAGGTAAGGTTAAAGGGACACTCAATCCAAAAGACAAGTTGGGTTTAAATAAAAGATTGCAATCGTCTAAATACGTATCAATATTTAAATTTCTTAATTTTGAACCGTAATTTAGTTTAAAACCAAAATATTCCATCACGTGATCTAAACCAACCAATGGGATCAATTGTTGTGGTCTGGCTGGGCCAGAGAGATCGATCCCATTGGTTGGTTTACATCACCTGATGGAATGTTTTTGTATTAAACTAAATTACGGCTCAAAATTTAGAAATTTAAGTATTGCACACGTATTTAGACGATTGCAAACTTTTATTTAAACCCAACTTGTCTTTTGGGTTGAGTGTCCCTTTAAGCCTGACAAATTTTAATGAAATTGGTGTGGTGTCGGTGTATGCCAGTTCTTTTTGGTGAGCCGCCACCTCCAGTAACAACTTAGGACATTAAAGTTTAAGAGTAAGAACATTTTATTTTATTCTACTAAAAAAAAGTTTTTTTTTATAATCAGTCAGAGGAGCTAAAAACTGAAAATACGTATTGAAGCAGGGGCCTCATTTGCAGATGGATTCTCCAATTCAAAAAATTTCTGCCAATTCGATCAACGTACCCAGCGATTCCGAGAAAAGCTAAAGTACACTGTAATTGTTTCTGATTGGCTCACCACGACTGGAGGTGGAACGGTGTTCCTAATTACTAAACACTCGATAACTATGGCTCCATATCTGTGCTAGTTATTTTCCTTCCCAAAATGGACTATTCTTCTGTGTCTTGTCTGTTTCCCTTTTAATATGAATAAGTATGTTACGCAAAGACTTTCTCAAAGCTTGCAAAGATCTTGTTACGTTATTTAGTTGAAAATTAAATCTTTGATCATGTGATCTAAAGCATTGAAATCAATTTATGTGGGCGAGATTTCCCATATTTAAGAATTCAGTTAAAAAGGAGAGAAAGAATTAATCAGCCACCGAGGCCACAATGTTCATTGCTTTTTGGGGGAAATGCAAAACATTGCTTGGGTAAGTGATGTTAAATTTGATTAAATCAATTGATAAAACCTGATTTTAATGTTTTGATTCACTAGGTGAGACTAAACTCTGGCTTAAGTGAGTTCAACAACAAGTGACATCATTAGTAATGATCCGCTGCAAAAATCATTTAACGAATGGAGCGTCACTGTAGTTGTAAAATTCACCTAAGCCACAGTTTAGTTTAATATTTGAATGCAGTTAGTGTCTTGTGAAGTGGTTGGCTTTTTTATTCTTGAATGTGCTCTGTCAATTGGTGTAAATATTCAGCCAGAGGCCGCCCTACTTGCTTGTCAAATTGCCATTGGCGAGTGTTTAGTCATTTATTGGCAAATACACTGGAAATGATAAAATTATGAAAATTTTCTTTTAGGATCCCAACACAAACAAGTGGGATAATTGGCTAAATTGATTAGAGTTAGGTGTAGAATTTTTTCATTTGGCGAATTAATTGGCTAATGATTGATAAAAATCAGGATGTCTAATAGTAATTATGGTATTTTTATAGATTCAATTAACGCTTATTTTAGATAAAACTAACTTGTTCTTTTAAGTTACTTGAAGCGTAACCCTGCTAAACTTAACCAGTTAGTGATTACGTAGTCAATTACTTGAGAACTTAATGAGAAATCTCATGTATTTTACAGTAAATATCGATAAACAAGAGAAATTTTGTTTACATAAAATGAGAACTTGTCACTTCACTATAAGTTTTCAATGTTACGTATTCCAAATATAAAATCATAAATCGAATTATGTAAACACAAAAATAACGTTTGACGGTCAAGATTAAGTATATCTTCATTAAATAAAAGGATGGCCAAAAGAATGAGACAGAAGGAATATTATCTAGTCATTAATCATGTCTTCTGCACAGTCTTAAAATAGTCGAACCCTAAAATCTCAGGTCTGACGTGACAATGCTATGCCCTGTGCATTGTTTCAGCTCGTGAAGAATGTTCCAAAATTTTTCACAATCCAGGGTAATCTGTAATGTTAACGTGTCGTAAATATATATTCCCAATTAAGATTTTAACCTATTACTACTTTAACATATTACTTATTTATTCATCATTTGCCTATTAATTTACTCTTTACTTATTATTCTGATGTAAAAACTAGAATAGTAAGTAAAGAGTAAATTAATAAGCAAATGTATTTTTACTTACCATTTTGAATACTTACAATATAAGGCTGTTGTATATTTTAAAGATTAATATAATAGAGGTTAAGTCTATAGTACAGTTTTAAAAAAGTTTTAACCCTAAATCCTAATTCTAAATTTTTAGTCCTACGTAATAATGCTAACCCTGTACATTGTTTTAGCATGAGAAACATGTTCTAAAATTTTTCACAATCCAGGGTAATCTCTAATGTTAAAATGTTGTAAATATTATATTGCTATTTAACTTTTTAACCTATTACTAGTTTAACATATTAATTATTATATCATCTAACTATTAATTTACTCTTTACTTTTTATCTTAATGTAAAAACTAGAATAGCAAGTAAAGAGTAAATTAATGAGTAAATGTATTTTTACTTGCCATTTTGAATATTTGTAAATTTAAAGCTACTATAATCTTTTAAAGATTGGTATAGTAGATGGGGTTAAGTCTACGACATAGTTTTAAAATAAGGGTTAACCCTTAACCCTAATCTTTAGTCCTCTGTAATAGTGATACAAAGCCCTATATATTGTTTTAGCACGAGAAGAACATTCGAAATTTTTCACAATCTAAGGTAATCTGTTCATTTTAAAATGTCGTAAATAGAAATAACTTTTTACCCATTACCACTTTTATATATTAATTATTTGTCATTTGGTTGGCGCGTTATCTACTATAGTTTTAAGTAAGCCCAATAAAATGTAGCAAACTATTACAGACCTCTCAACATTATAAAATTTTTTTTTTGTTGACGACATCACTCAAAATACTGATTTTTGAGACCAAAAACTGACATAAGGAATCGATTAGAAATTCATCCATTAATAATTGAATAAAATTGAATAGAAAATCGATTAGAAATGTTAAAACGCGGACATATGACAATCTGAAGCTGATTGTCCACTCAACAAGTGGGCGGTTGAGAGGTCTATATTCAAAGATTTTTTTTTTCTTTGCTTCATGCAGATTTAAGGTAAAAACATAATCACTAGTATTTTAATTAAGAAGTGATTATCCAATGAAAACTATAACCAAAACTTCGTTTTCTGGATAAACCACTATCCAAATGATTTAAAATTCTGTTTGTATTTTTCAGTTGTTGAGTGAGCCACTTTAGGATATGGGAGAAAGCAGAAGTGATTCAAACAAACCACAGAAACCGTTTGCCAATTTACTAACTTTAAATAAGAAGAAGTTAGCTGGTTTACTAGCCAAAGCAATTAAAGTGAAGAATTCATCCCATAACATACAAACAATGCCACTACCCGAAGACCCGCAATTAGAAAATTCTACAGAGTCAGAAGAAATCAACAGTTTAGGATTTTGCATAGAAAATGTTCGTGGTCAAGCTGAAGATCTTGATCCCTTCCGGGAAGATGATGAAGTACCAGAAGAGGTTGAAACTCCAGATGAACAAGACGTATTAAACGTGCAAGGTGAACGTGGTAAAGTGGCAACCAAGGTTGATACAACTCAGTTCAAACACATGTTTGACCTCTTAAGTTCTCTAGATGAAGTAGAAGTGCCTAATCTCGTTGCAAGTGAAAAGCAACCTTCAAGCGATGAGGACTTGATAATTGACACTCGAGATGTGCAGGCGGTTGATAGACATAAACATGGAGTTGTGAGGAAAAAGAAACTTCATGAAAGTTCAGGAAAATATCATGAAAGAAAGGAAACTTCCTTTAAAAAAAATATGACTGAAAGACGTTTTGGAGAGGTCAGTAGAAAAGAAAATGAAAAAAAGAGGAAACAACATAGACCGTCCGAGCAAAGAGAGGAATGGAATAGGCCCGGTTCCTCAGGTTGGCGGTCAGAACATGAGGAAAAATTTGGTAAGAAGAAACCAAAAGAAAAGAATAAAGAAAGACTTGAAAAAGATAGAGATTCTTCAAGGAAGAAAAAGGTAGATCCCCACCATAAACCTGAAAAGGTAAAGACTCCTGGGTCCTCGTTCAGAAGAAACGAATACGAATTAGAAAAGAAAAACCACAGAAGAAACGAATATGAATTAGAAAAGAATAAAGAAAGACTTGAAAAAGATAGAGATTCGGCAAGAAAGAAGAAGATAGATCTCCACCATAAACCTCAAAAGGTAAAGAGTCCTGAGTCCTCGTTCCGAAGAAACGAATATGAATTAGAAAGGAAAAACCACGGGGAACGAAAATCTCTTAGTGATAAAGATCCAAGGAGTAGGGAAAAGGAGAAACGGAAAACGGAACAAAAGGAAAATAAAACGTTGCCGGTGAAAACAGAACCAGAAAATAAACAATCAGACACCGAAAGGGAACTTGGGAACAGAATTCCGATAAGAAAAGTTAAGTCTCCTGAAAAAATGAAACGATTCGAACATCGTCATCCCAAAAAAGACGAAATTGCGAGGAGGAAAAGTTCTGGGGAAACACCATCTAGTCCCATAACGATATCATCGTCATCATCGGCGACATCTTTATCTTCCGAAGAATTCGGCTGCGAATCACTAAACACCGGCGAAATTTCGCCAGTTGGAATTCCCCCTCAAGAAATTGCTCAAAAACCCGTGGAGAAGAAAACTCAAGAGAAACCTCGTGCGATTGTAGCGCCATCAAAATTCTCATCGGCAACATGTGCGAGTAACACGAGGGACCAAAGTTCAGATGCTGCGAAGAAAAACAGTAATAAATTACCAGAAAAAGAGAACCGTGAGTCTAATGATAAAGAAATGAATGGGGGAAAGAGTAAGTGAATGCGATGGAATAAAGATTTTAATATTTTAATATTTTAATATTGCATTTATTTGTATTTTTAAGATAAAAGAAGAAAGTCGACGGAGAAACCAGTAACTAATGTGTTCCAATTGGAAGAAGAAGCTCAGAAAAAACGGCTAGCGCAGGAGTTACCTGGTCATAATTGGTTAGAAAATAAGATTAAAAGCGGCGACATGTCAATCAAAGGACCCGTCTATCGCCGGAATAGCAACCATTTGCCGATATTTGCGCCCCCTCAACGATCAGAGTACGTGAAATATTTTTTTATTTATTTTTTATATTTTTCGTATTTATTTAATTGCTGATGTCGTGATGTGGCGCGGGTAGTTTTTTTTTCTTATTGTCGATAGTGGCTGTTTTTTTTTCTTTTAGTTCTCAAGGACACGAAATAATTACCGGAGAAGTTTGTGGTAATTTTATAAGTGTCGTAAATAAAATATTTTATTGGGTCATTAAGTTTAATATTTATTAATCAAGGTAAACAATATTAATTGCACTCGGATGCAATTTATTAATACATTTTTTTTTTTAATGTTTAGTGAAATATTATAATTTTGAAATGGTTGCTAGGATTGCGTTTCGTCTCACCACAATCCAATTACCTTGAGAATAAAACTAAAATAAATTTTTATGTCTTAAATCCAGAAAATCAATTTCACTTTCCCAACTATTTAAAAAAAAGCTTTTTATTATGTTTGCTGAACAAATGAACACAAATATACGAACGGTTTTTTTTTTTTCCTGTTTATTTATCTACTTGTCAATACCATGTGGCAGCTTTAGATGCTGTTTCTCGTAGTTTTCAAACTGCGCAGTGAGTTATCAAAAGCGAGTTCTGTAAGTTTGAAAAGAGTAAGGGATAACATCTGAATACTTGAACGAATCAATTGTATTTTATCTTTGTCCCAAATAGTTTTCTATTTTTAAAAAGAATACAACTTTTTTTTCAGAACCCGCCGACCAATTGCGATCGCACGCAGACCCCAACAAACCTGTAAGTAAAATTACGTAAAATTTTTTTTTTTCAATTTATTTCATTTTTATTATAAAATAATTCATGACTTTTCTATTTTTAAATTCAGTCGCTGTATCAAACGAAGGCACGAGTTTTGCATCTCTTTCTCGACGTAAAAGTGAGGAAAAGAAAGACGATTCTTCATCACCTTCAAACGACCAACCACGAATTCCCGATAAGATGTCAACCGGATCACTTTCAATGCCTACGAACGACCAACCACAAACACTCGATAAAAAATCACCCGGATCACTTTCAATGCCACAAACTCCCGATGAAAAATTCAACGGTAATGAAATTCAATCACCAGCTACAAAAAACAACTTACAACGTATTTTATTACGTCCAGCAAAATTTACGGTACCTGCAACAACTCAAACTTCACCGGGAGTTAACACTCCTTCAAAGGCTAAATCATCAGACTCGTCCGTGAAGATAAACTTTACAGCTGGAACGAAATTTAATTTATCACTAGATGTCGCTCCTAACCAGGCAACACCTGAAGCTGTTCAAGCAAACCGTGCAGAAGGCATGAAGAGCGTTACATTACAGGACACGGTTACTGTGGAGAAATTAGTAGCATCAAAACCGGTGTCAGAAGTGACTATCTCAATTGGAACGACTACGACTCGCCCTAAAACTCAGCCACCAGTCACCGATTCAATTAAAGTTATTGAAATTAGAAGCGAGCTGCCTAGTCAGAATGATAAACAAGCGAAGTCGTCAGTAAACGGTGTCAATTCTTCAAGTAATGTCAGTATGAAGGCACCTACTGAGAATATCTCCCCATCAAGACCTGCACTGTCACCCATTGACGGAATTGCAAATGATGTCAATCCCATAAACGAACCTTTAAGTGACTCGGAAGAAATTATGATTATAGATGAAGTGAAAAATAAGCCTAGAGAATATAACGTAATGAATATAAAAAAAGAAAAAGGCGTTTTAGAACAAGACGAGATAATCGCTCATGTCCCTGCGCCTCTTACGGGAATGTTGGACGACGAGAAAAGCCTGGAAATCGAATTCCAGATGTATAAATCTCAAGTTGAAGTGTTAGACCGCATCGCGAGGACGTGTACCGAAGAGAGAGATAAGATTCTTGATTTAAAACGTTCGAAAGAAGAAACGTTGAAAATAATGGAAGCGTACCAACGTCGATATATGAGTAATCCTACGAATCGAAGCAGGAAAGATTCTAATAAAAGAGAATCCAGCGAATCCAAAGAATGTTTACCACCCAAACAAGTCAAAGTTGCGGAAAGAATTCGACTACCGCCGGAAATTTGCTGCGATGCAACTTGTGCGATGGCGGGGCAGCCACCCGTCTACAACCCGTTACCAACTTACGAACATCACATGCAACATCAGCAACATCAGCGTAACCAGATGCAGCACAGGAACATCCCACCCAAGTCATTAAATGTAGGACATACAACTTCTCATCCCACCATGCATCAAATGCCACCAACCACCTCTCACCCAGGAATGATGCCGTATATGATGAGTCAATCTCATTCCATGATAAGACCGAACAATGCTCATCCTCATTACCCATCGGTTCCTGTAACAACACATCAAATGACGCAACCAACCACACTGCATCAAGTTGACAGTTCCACTAAACCTCAAATGGATCCAAGATCGATCAATTCTCGCCCATATATTCATCACATGCAGACACCCCTTCACATGATGTCATCGATGCCGCCTACTGTTGCTCATCAAGTTGGAACCACTGCTAATCAGCCCCATGTTCCCGGGGTAATTATGCAAACCCCAAAACCGTCTGTCACGTACCCTGCTGATATGAGAAATTACCAGCAAAGAAGTTACTTGCATCATCAACTCCCGCAGCAACCATATGGGCATCAACAATATCAACCACAAAGTTATCCCGTTCCAAGTAGAAGTCGAGATGAAAGACGAAATTATTTGTTGGAAATGCAGCAACAGCAACAACAATTGCCATACCGATCACAAACTCAAACTTCGCCCCCAAAGAATCTCACGACTAATAATACGGTATATAATTTTAAGATTTCTTTTCTGGTGTTTTCTATTGCCTGTCACGTGCGCTTTCTGTGGTTTTAATTCCTTATTATTATTATCAATTAAAAAAGTCCTCACGACCAGTGGAATCACCTGCAAGAAACGCAGCTAACGACACTTTAGTTTGTAACCATTGCAAAGGGAATGCTGAATTCGTTTGTTCACTCTGCCAGAATGTTTGTTACTGCTCCCAGGATTGTCAGGTATTTTGGAGATGGTCTACTTCACTATCATCTGTCATGATTTTAACTTGTTAAGATCAGTAGCTGTTGCTTGGCATCACTTTCTCACAAATAGCTTTAATGAATAGTTTTATTTTAAGTTTTTTGTATTTTTAACTTTATTTTTTTTTTGTTTACAGATTGCCAATTGGGACGCGCATTCATCTATGTGCAATTCAGCCAGATAAGTGAAACGACAGTTAACAGTCATGTATATCATCCTTTGTAATTTTGTAATTTTTGTTCATTTTTCAATATTTTGTATCAGTTATTAAATAGTATTTTTTCATTATTGATTCAATGTATTCCCCAACCTTCTTCAAAAGCAGAACAGATTTTTGCACATGTTAATGCTCCGGATAATGGGTATTCACTAATTGAGATTTCTTCTTCTGTGTAGTCTACATTAACCTAGAATAATTTAGTTTGTATTAGTTGTTAAAAAGAAAATAATTTAAGAGTTAATAGTAAAAATTACTGACTTTTCCATGTGCCATTGCACCAATAACGATGACGACCGGATCTGAAGAATTTGAAGAAACTAAATCCCTGGCATTCGTAACTTTGGTGGCATGGAAAGATGTAGCGTATTTCTTGCAGCCGACTGGTAAGTGATCGCTAATGGGGTTTTTAATTACTTTGAGCAGTTTTTGATTTCCATCTGATGCTCGTATGCTATATTTCTGTAAAAGTTGAACTAAAGAGAAAAAAAGTCAATTGGCTGAAGGGTTTTGGTTATTTTTAACGAACCCATTAAGCCTGCAAAGCGTTTATATGTTCGTGGGATTCTTGTTTGTGGATGGATTTCTATAAGAACATTACTACTTGTGTGGATATAAACTTGAAGCCGACTTGCTCGGTTTAGTGGACTGTCCATTAACATAAGCAAACACTAAGTAAATATATTAGTTTTAAGTGTACAAATTGTAAGCTATTTTGATTTTCCTGTACCTGATGAGTAATATCAGGTCTGCAATCGGCAGGATCCCGGTTTAGTTTTCGTAATTGTCCTTTGTGATCATCACAGTTAAGTAGTTCATAAGATTTTCCCACCTGAAACATCAAACCAAACACACCACGTGGTTACATAGTTTACTTACTACACCAAATATACAAGTGTTTACCTTTATAGATTCTAAACTAGCTTTTTCCAAAATGACTATTAACCTTTGATCTTGGTTTTTACCAGTTAGAACTTTTTTTAGTTGAGGTTTTTCTTCTTCAGAATCGGGATCTTCAATAACACGCTTCTTAGCACTTTTGCGTCCCATTTTGTTTTGGCGACACTGAGGTTACCTAGTGGCCAGTGTTATAACTAAACTGGGAAAAAAAAAAAGATGCCAAAGATAACAAAAGTAAAAAAGGAATGAAATAGGAAGAAAATGGTGTAATTAATTAGTAATCAAATTACTTGCATTGTTTGCGTGAATCTTATAAAAAGGAACAAAAACCTGAGGAATGCAAATAACAGAGTAACATAAAGTATTTGTTTTATTGCTGTTTTAGCAAAGTTTATTTACTTTTGGTTTTGTAAACCAAATTTTCAGTGTTCTAACACTTTTTCAGTATATGTTTTCAACTAGATTGTTATTAAAGCATCATAACGAAACCAACGTTAAAATTGCATCAGAACGTATATAAGTCCAAGGTTACGGATGACGTTAATTTCCTGGATTTTCAACCAATCAAAAACTCTCACAATGACATCATCAAAATATTCACCCAATCACAAAATGCCAACGCAGCATTGCCAGCGTGGAAGATTTAGCGTAAGCTTGCACTTTTAGGTTCCTCGCCCGTATTAAATAGAGTTGGGGTGTTGAAGATCCCTGTAATGATGTCGGCACTTAAACCCATTATCATCGCGCCAGTATCTTTGCAGAGGTCACGTTTGACAGAAGTAAAAACAACTCTAAAAATGTCATCGATTCTACAAACATCAACACCTCAACAGACAGCAATGCAAATACAAATACAACCAAGGAAAAGACAGCGGTTAGATCATTTATCGATAGAAGAAAAAGTTTTAAGAAGGTAACAATAAATACACAAACTCATATTATATATGGATGTTGTAATACATAATCTTTTACTTTAGAAAACTTAAAAATCGAGTTGCTGCGCAATCGGCCAGAGATAGGAAAAAAGCCCGTATGGATGATCTGGAAGTGGACGTACAAAGATTAACAATTACAGTAAGTACTTTTATTATTTCATACACTTTGATTTACGTAGGTGCAATTGCAATAACAAAATTGGGCAACTGCTATTTTTATTAATAAGAATATCCGTGCGAGTCACTCACTCATGACATTCTAATTTTCAGACAAAACACTTGAGAAATCAAGTACACAGATTAACAGAAAAGAACGATGTCTTAGAGAGAGAGAATGCAGAACTACGCAAAAGACTAGGTGCATTAGAGTCACCTGTTGAGCAACCTGTGACGTCATTAGTGACGATAAAAAAAGTATGATATTTAGCAATGGAATGTTTTCAAGGTCGTTAACTATTGAATTTGTTTGAAGGAGCCAGAAGAATCAGATGTGTCCTCCAAAGAGCGTTTATCCCCTGAATCTGTTGAGCATGCATCGCTCATTAATGCCCCTCTGCCGAAGGGACAGGACCAGTGGATGCCTGCTCTTTTGATGATGCACTTAGTTTACTGGCTGACATTGAACCTGATTTCATGGAAGAACTGCATGAATATGCCCAACAGTTTGACGAAACAGATGACATCCTTAATATCATCACCACAGACATGTTTAACACCAGACACGTAATAAAGACACTAATTATTTTGGAGATTCAATTTTTGAAATTGTTTTTATTTTAGAAAAACATTGCCGAAAGCGCCACCATTAATCCCGTTGATGGAGTGGTGGAGACCGCAACAGAGACATTGGAATCCGTCAGAGAAAACATAAAATCCGATCACGAATACGGAAAGCCTTGCGAGGTGATAGTCGTTCCTTCAAGAAACGACGAAGAATTTGTGGCTGAAATTATTCTAGAAGAAGATGGATCCACTGAAAATATGAGCTGTACAGATGAGCAGATGGACGTCTCCATCGTAGTCACCGCCCCATCATCGCCCGGTTTGTCACTCGCTGACGATGTCACAAGTCCCAGCTTCTACCATTCCAACGATGTAAAATTTACATCAGATCCAACGTCGCCATCTATTAGTGACTCTGATTATGAAAGCGGTGCGTCCATTTACTCGCCTCATAGCTATACAGAAAATTCAGAAAATTATTTAATTGATGATGATACACCAGCATGGGAAGAATCATTCCAAGAATTGTTTCCTTCATTATTGTAATCTATTTATTCGCACATTTTAGCTGTACAATTTTTTATTTTCAGAATAAATTAAGCCACAAATTAAAACTTGTCATTCTATTATTCCAAATAAATTAAGGCACATTATAAACTGCGCCCTCTTGA
The DNA here is from genome assembly GCA_034686365.1 of Pachymerium ferrugineum. Taxonomy (NCBI): domain Eukaryota; kingdom Metazoa; phylum Arthropoda; class Chilopoda; order Geophilomorpha; family Geophilidae; genus Pachymerium; species Pachymerium ferrugineum. The sequence continues at coordinate 29,587 of JAQGAS010000436.1, read as the reverse complement.
GTACAAAATCCAAAATAAGATTCATGACGTTTCAGTAATTCAGTCGTCTTCCTCGTCGCTCGTTTCCTCCAGCTCTGGCATCGGGAAACGAAGGATAGCAGCAACCCCGGTCAGTTGATCTAACTCTATCGAATGGAAAAGTTTTTAAAGTATGTAAATTTACATTTTTCGTTTTATTATTACGTTCTCCAGATACATGCAAGCTTGAGAAGACTTTCACGTCGCCACCATTTTCACGGCAAGTATCGACCAAGGCGACGTACCGTCTTCTTGCAGCAAAATCGAGAGATCGGAATAATTTATCGGAAATGAGAAGTATCTCAATGGCTTGAGCTTCGTTTGCTTTTTCTACATGTTTTATTCTGAAATGAAAATGTTTTGTGAGTTTTTTTTTTTTTCACTTAAGTTTAATGTGTGATTACCCATAAAATGCTTTGGATGGTTCATTTTGAAGCATTATGTAAAAGGTATCCAAAGCTTTAACTTCACCAGCTGCTTTTGTGTCTGCTAATTTAGCTGTTACTGCAGGTTCAGTCAGAACCTCTGCAATCAATTAATTTATACATGAAAATATTCATTTGAAAAATTTATATATTTTTTTTTTAACCTTTTAATGCATGTTTGAAACCATTGGATGAATGAATTAATAGAAATTTAGACTTATTTTCTATAAGTGGTTTCTGATCCAATTTTACAGCTTGTTGCATCATGTATTCAAAAAACTGATCCTTGACAAAACCAGGACTTCCTATTAAGCAACATTTGACCACTAAAAAAAAGGAATTATATCTTTGATCCACATAAAAACTTGTAAAAGTTACCTTCGAAGTTTACGTGACGTAATATCGCTTGAATTACATTATCAAAAAATTTTTGAAGCCCCTAAAATAATATTCATTGTAAATTTTTTATGTAAACAGACACATTTTCTCTTTACTTTTTCATGTTGAGCACATTGACCTTTCCGTTTTCTAGGAATAGTCATATCAATTTTCGCTCGAACTAACGTCATACTAGCAGTAATCAAACATACATGAGCCATTCCTTCATGCATTACAACAGCAGCAACATCTGCATTTTGAGAAGGATCACAAGCCATATCTAATTAAAAAAAAATAAAAATAAATTAACATTATATATAATATATTATTATTAATTACCGATTCTATCTAAACTAATACTGTCCCAGTGCTGTTTGGTCAATGTAAACTTTCTATTTTGTTCTAAATCTAAGGTGTGATAAGCGCCCATCTAAAAAGAATGAAGAGTTAAAACGTTAAACGTTAAAATAATTTATTCATGTATTCAAATTTAATTCTCTACTTTAACGTATTGATTCTCGGCAATATTTCGGCCTTTGACTCTAAGTTGGCATGCCTGCATATCAAAATCAACAGTCTCTACACGAATTGTGAGTGTCGTCCGAACACGGCTGCTACCAACACTTCCTGTAGCAGATTCTGTCTGGACTTTCCGTATGGTCGTTGATCTAAGACTGTCTCCCGCTGCCACCAGATTGTATGCATGCCACATATCTTCGGGTTCTTCTGGTAATAATGTGACTTCACTGAACGTAATGAGAGAAAAATTTTTACACGCTATAGTAATCCACCTGCCCAATATTACTCACCCTCCTCCATCCTTATCCAAATTTCTATATATAAACTTCATGACGATCAATTATGAAATATACCAATGTCCCATGGACAGAAGTTCCACGTTTCACAAGGTGCAGATTCTAAAAATTGAAAGGTTCCAGTATATTCGTCATCCATCGCTTGCCAGAAAGAGAACGGAGTCTAGTGAATCTTGCGTCGTTGTATAAGCTTTTAGTTGATAAATTAGTCACTAGATGGCTATGTACAAAGCAATGGCGGCATCCGTGCTTGTGCGACTGCTTATTAATTTGTAGAAAAACACGTTAGGGCTCCGTTTAAGACCATTTTTAAAAAGATTTCAGTTTATGGTGAGCACAGTGAGTACGGCAACGTGATTTTTAATAATTTTATTTACAATGGTAATATTTTAATTACAGTAAGCTAAAGATGGACGACGACGATTCAATCCATCGCTTGGAAGGAACTCGAGACGAAGTTGGTGGGCTTATTATCAAGAAAAAAGAAGCTATAGAAGATAAAGAAACTTTCAAAACCCCACAACCACCTCGAAAATCATGTTTGGGGTTGGATGTTTTGGCGGCGCAGAAAAGAAAAGAGAAACAATTGGAAGAGAACCTGAAAAAGAAAGCGAAGTTAAACTTCCAATGGGAAGAAGACGACAACAAAGACAACAATGGAGAAGAAAAATCAGATCTCATAAAGTCAAAACACGTCAATAAACGTTCATATAGAACAGCAAGAATCGAAACACCGTCGCACACAGGCGGCGTGAACGACGAAGCCCGTGAAAAAATGTACCAAAAAAACCGCCGGGACCGAGAACGAGGAGTCTATGCGTCATCTAAAATCCGCGACGACCGAGACCGACGCGATCGGCGGCGAGATGACGATTCTCGTCGAAGTAGTAGTCGCCGCGACTGGGATGATACTCCACGCCGATTTGAAGACGAACCAAGAACCCCAAGATCCCGTGTCAGAGACACCCCCTCTAAAAGTAGTTGGGACGACGATGATTCCGGTCCTTTTCGCCGATCAACGTGGGACACGCCGTCACCTGCAGGACGAAGACATACGGATCGTTCTTGGCGACGGGGAACAGACACTCCATTACCAACACCTGTGCATAAACATAATTCATGGGCGGGCGGAAGAGGGAACCACCGTCGAAGCCCCGGATCTCGTAGATCAAACGCCCCAATTCGGGAAATTACAGCTGAAGAAGAGGAAATGTGGGCTGAAGATCAAAAAAGGTTAGATAGGGAATGGTACGGAATGGATGAGGGGTATGATGATGAACATAACCCTTTTTCCGGAATGTCTTATGAATATACTCAGAGAAAAGAAGAAGCGTTAGAACAGCGAAAGCAGAAAAGAATGTCTGCACAACAGAGACAGATTAATAAAGACAATGAAAAATGGGAGACAAACCGGATGTTAACGAGTGGTGTTGTACAACGAGTTGAAGTTGATGAAGATTACGAAGAAGACTCCGAAGCACGGGTTCATTTATTAGTCGAAAATACGCTTCCGCCATTTTTAGATGGGCGCATAGTGTTCACAAAACAACCAGAACCAGTCATACCGGTTAAAGATGCGACTAGTGACATGGCGATCATTTCTCGCAAAGGGTCTATGAGTGTGAGATGTCATCGGGAGTTAAAAGAAAGAAAAAAAGCTCAGCAAAAACACTGGGAATTAGCGGGGACTAAGTTGGGTGATATTATGGGGATTAAAAGAGAGCAGGAGAAAGACGATAAAGTTAATGAAGACGGAGAAACGGACTACAAATCGGACCACCAGTTTGCAGAGCACATGCGCAAAACGGGTGAAGCGGTGAGCGAATTTGCGAAGAAACGAACGCTTGTGCAGCAGCGACAGTTTTTGCCAGTTTTTGCTGTCAAACAAGAGTTGTTAAATGTCATTAGAGATAATAGTGTTGTTGTTATTGTAGGTGAGACCGGGTCGGGTAAAACAACTCAATTAACACAGTATTTACACGAGGAAGGCTATTCAAAGTATGGCATGATCGGGTGTACTCAGCCGAGAAGAGTTGCTGCAATGTCCGTTGCTAAAAGGGTGTCAGACGAACTGGGGTGTATATTGGGCGAAGAAGTTGGCTACGCGATTCGATTTGAAGATTGTACGAGTGAGAAATCTGTTATCAAGTATATGACAGACGGTATTTTATTAAGGGAATCGCTACGAGAAGCTGATTTAGATAATTACAGCGTTATAATTATGGACGAAGCCCACGAACGGTCTTTATCGACTGACGTTTTATTTGGGTTGTTGCGGGAAGTTGTCGCCAGGCGTCAGGATTTGAAATTGATAGTAACGTCTGCGACTATGGATGCGACGAAATTTGCTACGTTTTTCGGTAATGTACCGACTTACATAATTCCCGGACGGACTTTCCCGGTTGAGTTATTTTTTGCTAAGAATCCGGTCGAGGATTTTGTAGATGCGGCTGTGAAACAAGCGATGCAGATCCACCTTCAACCAACTCAAGGAGATATTTTAATTTTTATGCCCGGTCAAGAAGAAATTGAAGTAACTTGCGATATGATTGCTGAAAGACTCAGTGATGTAGAAGACGCACCACAACTTGCGATTTTACCTATTTATTCGCAATTACCAAGCGATTTGCAAGCAAAGATTTTCCAAAAAGCTCCAAATGGAATCCGGAAATGTGTGGTGGCGACCAATATCGCTGAAACATCGTTAACTGTAGACGGTATTATGTTTGTAATCGATTCCGGATACTGTAAATTGAAGGTATATAATCCAAGAATTGGTATGGACGCATTGCAAGTATATCCAATATCTCAGGCCAATGCTAATCAGCGATCCGGTCGTGCCGGTCGAACCGGTCCAGGCCAATGTTACAGATTGTACACAGAGAGTCAGTACAAAAACGAAATGTTAATGATGACGGTACCGGAAATTCAAAGAACGAATTTAGCAAACGTTGTCCTTCAACTTAAATGTCATGGTGTTCAAGATTTATTACAGTTTCATTTTATGGATCCGCCACCGCAAGACAACATGTTAACGTCGATGTATCAATTATGGATACTTAGCGCGCTTGATAATACAGGCAGTTTGACGCCATTGGGAAGAAATATGGTGGAGTTTCCACTCGACCCAGCGTTGTCTAAAATGTTAATCGTTTCTTGCGACATGGGTTGCAGTGCTGAGATATTAATTATAGTCTCCATGTTATCCGTCCCCGCCATTTTTTTCCGCCCAAAAGGGAAAGAAGAGGAAAGCGACGCAGCGCGAGAGAAATTCCAAGTACCGGAATCGGACCATTTGACGTATTTGAATGTCTACCAGCAATGGAAGATTAAAAATTACTCGTCAACTTGGTGTACGGATCATTTTATACACGTTAAGGCTATGAGAAAAGTACGAGAAGTACGACAACAATTGAAAGATATTATGGATCAACAGAAAATGAAAGTTTCATCTTGCGGAACAACCTGGGATTTGGTACGGAAATGTATTTGTTCCGCTTATTTCCACCAGGCGGCACGGTTGAAGGGAATCGGCGAGTACGTGAATTGTCGTACGGGCATGCCGTGTCACATCCACCCAACTTCGGCGTTGTTTGGGATGGGGTACACGCCCGATTACGTCATCTACCACGAGTTGGTGATGACCACCAAAGAATACATGCAGTGCGTTACCGCTGTTGATGGACTTTGGTTAGCGGAGTTGGGGCCGATGTTTTATTCGGTGAAGGAATCAACTAAAAGTCGGTTGGAAAAGTACAAACAGTCGCAGAAAAATATGAGTGCTATGGAAGAAGAAATGGCATTTGCGCAAGAGCAGATGAGATTGAGAAAAGAACAACAAGAAGCGAAAGCACAAGAATTGAGACGGAAAGGGGAAATTTGTACACCAGGACACAGGGACCCGGGAACTCCACTGACTATCAGAAAAACACCCGCGAGATTTGGACTTTGAAACTTTTTTCTTTTTTTTTTTTTGAAATTTTTTTTTATGGAATTAAATTTAGTAGAATGAGATAAAATTGAATGTTGGAAAATAAAATGTTATTTAAATGTATTAATTGGTAATAAAATTTAAGTAATGTATTTTCAAGCTTGGGCTTTATTTTATATTTTTTATTTCTTAATATTAAAAATTTTTTATACAATCTTGTCTGACACCAATAGTTTTTAATTTCAGTCCGTCGTGCTTTGACACCTTTTTTTAAGCGGGTGTACTTTTTCTTTTTAATTTTTTTTTTTCGGTCTAAGTCCATGCAAACTAAACCCCCCCGCCATTTACATACGTCGTTGATTTCTCGGAAATGAGTTATTCGAATCGAGATTCAGATTCTCATTGTTTTTTTTTTGTTTTTTTCTCTGAGGTGTCTGGTTTCTAATAACTATCAGCGAGGAATTTATTTTTTATTCTTGATATTTATTTTTATTAAACATTTTTTGGTTTATATAATCAGTTGATGTTTTGATATTTGCATACTTCTTTTTATAGAAATAAAACAGCAACAAAAATGTTGAATAATATATTTGTATTTTATTTCTTAACCATATAAAAAGTTATAACCTAGTAGGAACTTTATAACTTTTTTTAAAACACTAATAAATTCGGCTCATTAATTTTAAAAATATTTAAAAATGTTGATATATCTCATATATATGAAACTCAACAACTCGAGTTATTTCATTTGGAATTGCCCAGTTTAACATTCCATCCGCTCTCTGATTGGCTAAACTCTACTATTACTTGATTCCGATTACACAAATGCTGTCTACTAAAGAAAGGCAAACCAACTTGCTTCGTTCACCATCTCACTGCTGTTTGCATCAATAGCAGCTCAACCACCGACCGACCACCCACCTGAATCTCGCACCCAAGTGCGGAATAGTGCCACAGGCTTGTGTCAACGTAAACGACCCAGCGACGATACATCATCCAGCAGCTTGGTAATCTAGCTTCGGTCGCTCCTTGCCAGTCTTTTCCGCTTCCATAGGACACGTAAAAAGTTTTTCATGGACGGTATTAAGGACGGGTTATGTATGATTTGTACATTTATTTTCTCGTATTTTTTAATTATACGACCGGTTGGAATCTGTCTTTTTCCACCTTGCTGCCGTGGAGAATATCAGGCAGACAAGTGGAAAATGACTTGCCTCCGCTGTGTTGTTCACAACAATGTTTTTGAGAGAGGAAATTCTTTACATGTTTAAATTTTTTTTTTTTGAATATTGTTAAATGTTTGTTGTGACATTTTTCGAGTGGTTTTGTTTTATTACTTTGAACGTGTTATTTTAGTTTGGTTTGAAATTGTTTACAGTTAGGTTTATTTTGGCTATATATCTTTTATTGCCGCCATGTCTAAAATAGTGGATTATTCTCGCATGTCTGCTTGCGAAGAGATGGCCATTCAAAGACGTTATACGGCCCATCTTCATCGAATTGAAAAGGGTTAGGAGTTGGAAAATTATTTAAATGACATTCGGAATTGTCAATTGACTTTATTTTTGTACTTAGCGAAGGCTAAAGTAGATACGTCGTCTGCACGACTGTCGTCTACAAAATTGAAAGTAAAATATTTATTAGGAAATAAGTTTCGTACTTATAGTTTTAAAAAGTTGTTTTTCTAGAAATCCACCAATCAAACAGACGAATTTTGGCGTAATAAAATGGAGACGATAATCCAAAGTTCTCGCAGGGAGTGGAATTCAACCGGTGCAAAGTATTTTCAAAGATGTACTAAAAGTTTAGATTTCCGATTTTTAAATTTATCCCTAATTTTAGAAAAAGTCGTCTTTTATCGAACAAGTTGAATATTTTTCACGGACTACAAAAGACCTCAAGTCATTATACTTGTGGACACTCTTTGGCACGTTTCCAAGTAATATTTTTTTAACTTTTTATTTCTTTGTTCACTACTCTCAATTGGACTATAGCCGAGAGTTAAACAGTCTTTTGTGTAAAATGTCAAAGATGTTACACGTATTAAATGCTATAAAAAGAAATTTAATTAATGAAACGTTCAAACGTTTGGCGGAATTCATTACAGGGGATTACGTCATTGAAGCAAGAGTTGACTGTTCCGAAATCACCCGCCGGTATGAAGTTGCCACCTATTGACGAAAAATGTAACTCAAAATGGAAAATGTCGAGGATTAAGTTTTTGAAGTAAAAATATTGTATTTACGTTGTTTCTTCAATAAAAAAAAAAACCGAAACAACTTATATCTTTGAATGTTTAATGACTCATTTACAAAAAATTTTTAAATATTTCAGACAAAACAGAAACAAATCCAAACTTTTGCACAAAGAAATTATAAATTAACAGCCGCTAATATCTTTGTTATTTTTTCTGTACCAACGAGTTTCATCTGGATCAAATCCCTGCTTATCCGAACCGTACACAGCCCAATAAGGCGTCTGCGCGACGTAATCTAAGGAAGTAAAACTCTTCTGACCACTACTTTCGTTATATTCTCGGATCAGTTGATGAAATTTATCGTAATCAATCCAAGTGAACCAATTTCCATTAATTTTGAACTACAAATTAAGGTTAATGAATAAAATTTTCATTAGCAATCAAATCGCAATATTAACACAAACCTTTTTCCGCGCAATTAAAATGCAATTGGAATGCGCATGCTCACAAGCCAACTCGTAATCCGGCAACATATTTGTTAACTTCAAACCAAATGCAGCAACTTCTTCGTGCCAAGGAACATTCTCCATCGTAAGTTTACTAGCCTTTGATGTGCCGCAGTAAGTAACTCCCTAAATGTCAACAAAGACTTAAAAATTTACATTCACAAAAATGATATAGTAGAAAAATCACCTTAATTTCAATAAAATCTGGATTTCCCATTGAAACTAATTCGGCATAAGCAGCCAGCTCTTCAACATTCCAAGCCTTGACTAATGTCAATCTATACACAGTTCTCTGCCCCTAAAAAATTAAATATTTATTAGTATTTTAACTAAAAACATAATATTTCATTACCACCTTGTCGGATAAGGCTTGTAGACTCGATAAAAATCTCGGCCAAAAATCGGAAAAAAGTGGTCGATCAATTTTCTTTAAACTGTCTTTAGTACTGGCATCAACACTCACGTATAATTGAGTAACTGGTATTAAATTCTTAATGGCATCAGGAAATTGGGCATTCGTTACCAAAAAAGACGAAATGCCTTCTTTATGTAAGAGATTAACAAATTTGTTAATTTCTGGATACATGATTGGTTCTCCCACTAACGACAAGGCACAATGACGAATTTTCATTCCTTCTGCTAAACGGTACTCTTTAACGCCAGGAACTCCTGTCATTAAATTGAGATCAAAAATGTGAGTTTATAAAGAATTTTATTCTAACCTTTAAATTCATTAATCATTTTGTAATGCGCTTGCATTGCTTTCTCCAAAATCATTTCAGGTTGGTCCATTTTCCATTTCCATTCGGTTCCAACAGGATTTGAATGATGTCTGAATTGAAAGAAGAATTTGTTGTACGTGCTTTTCGAATGTAAGTTCGGGATTATTACCGCCAACAAAATACGCATTTATTCGCGCATGCTAAACTTGGTGTGGTTTCCATACACTGATGGCTCGCGATTCCGTAAAACGTGTGTTTATAACACCCACCTCGACCACGCAACATCGATTTGGTCCATCGGCACAATTTAACTCCAGAATGAGTTCCAATAAGCCGATATCCTTGTTTAGTTAACGCTGTTTTTAATGTAGGGGTTATCATTTCACGGATTTCTGTAGTTTTCGGAGCGTTTTTCCGGTTAATAACTTTGCCCAAATCTTCCACATCAACTAGTTCCTTTTCTTCGTCATCTTCTTCTTCGCTGGTTTCTTCATACATAGTCTACAGATTATTAAGTCAGTTTTAAAATTTCGTAAAAAAAAATTTTCTTATTACATACGTCATCATCTTTGACGGTTTTTGTAGTTGTACAGCAACTTGACTTCTTCATGTTAATTAAATTTTTTGTGATGTTTATTTTCCAATCATCAAAATCATTTTCTATTCTTCCTTTTAAACTATCCGCGACATTTTCATCACCTAATGTAACTGGCATTAATCTTTGGGCTTGTAATAAATGTAGCCATTGATCCACATTTTTAGCGACCTAAAAAAAAATTTTTAATAATTGAATTATCACTAATTTATTGAAAAATTTATTACTAGATTATAATTCTCTCCATAAAGAGAATTTCCCAAACCGAATACAGAAAATCTTAAGCCTTTCAACATAGATTTCTGAACTCGAAAATCATTCGCTGTGTCATCCAACCATCTGTAAAACCAATTCATTTCATCCGGAGCGCCGCCATCAGTGTAAGTAGATGCAATAAATAAACAAATTGACTCCTTTTTTGCCTGTAAAAATACATATTCTATTGGATTAATGAAACTTCGTGGTAATTTTTTATTCTAATTACATAATCTTGGAGTTCAATTTCTTCCCTTTCAAATTCCTTCAAATTATTTAACTCGCATTCAATTTCATTTTCCGTCAAATACGAGTTAAGCAGTTCGGCGAATTTCTGCAAATCACATGTAACAACGTTAAAAATAGAACAGAATAATCGATCTTAATTGAATTATTCACTTTAGCGGTTCCTGTTTGTGTGCCAAAATAAATTTTAACGATTGCGTCTTTTGTTTGTTTACAGCCGCACCCTGAGTTACTTTCAGCACAACTTTTAATGGCTTTTTCGGTGTTTTGCTCTTTCTTAGTCACTGTAGTCGACGCCTAGTATATATAATAAAAAAAAAATTATCCTCGCAATGAGAACTGTTGTAATAAAAAAAATTTACAGCTTTGTTTTCATCGATTCTAGTGTCAAAAGCCAGTTTAAAACTGTAACTGGCGCAAAGAGTAAAAATGAGGGTGGTAAAAAAATTAGTCCAACAGTAATAGTTTTCATTTTCTTGGCCTGGAAAAAAAATTAAATAAAATTAAACCAATCGACGATCAAGATATCAAATACAAGAAAACTCACTATTATCTTCCGTTACAGCAAACACAGTATGGAAAGAACAACCAAATAATAAAAAGAATTGGGATTTCATATCCCACATGGCTCGCCCGAAAGGAATTTTTAAAAATACGATTCGCATTTCCGGAAAGCGCACACTAGTGTTGATTTTTAAAATTAATTTTTTTCGCTTTCAATTTGGGTATTTTTATTTTTATCAATAGAGGGCGATCACATATTGCTACGAAATCGAGTAAATTTCCATTATCAATTTTATTCATTTTATTAAAATCAATCTACACAACGGAAAGCTAATAATTCATTAAACACTCAGAGAAAAACTAATTGGTTCAATCCAAGCGGATGAACACACAGAACTACTTTTCATATCCTCCACACGCCCATTTAGCAAAACGGAACCGCCATTTTGGGTGGTGGTGAATGGTACGCGATCGTGTCAAGCTTTTTAGTTGCTGACGTTGTATTAAGAGTCGAAAAATCTGAACCCATACAACATCGGGGTTGTCAGTCAATCGTTACAAACATGGCGCAGATATTGCCCATTCGTTTCCAGGAGCATTTACAGGTAAAAGAAAAGAAATTGAACCCTCATCTCAATTAAAAACAGATCGGATTGATGAACTACAAAGAGCCGAAATCTGTATTAGGCTTACACATTACTCGATATGTGTCACGCCGGTAGGCTTAATAGAGTACAGGAAAAATCATTTTATCAAGGAATGGCAGTTTCCATGATACGCCCCTTAAAAACACCACTTATGAAACAGATTTTATTTTTATCTACTCGCAATATTACAACACAAAGTTTAATTCTGGGCGAGGAAATTAAAGAAACAAAGATCTTATTTGTGAAGCTTTTTAAGTGCAGAAAAATAAGATATAAATCGAGGGCAATGGTCGATTCAGGCCGTTAATTTCATTTTCCTCCATTGGGAAGTGACATGACATTTCCTCTGCTACATTTAAGCCTTTTAAGTGTCTTCTCTACCCACTCATGCTCGCAATTGTTCTTTCAATTTCCCTAATTTTTTTTAATAGCTCACAAATGTGGGTATCGGCGCAACAAATATCGGCTTCAGCAGCCTTACAATGGAATCCGACAAATTTATTTGCGTGCGAGAAAAAGTTGGAGATTCCTCGCAAGTCGTTATCATCGACATGAACGACGCTACTAATCCAATAAGACGACCGATTTCAGCTGATTCGGCCATTATGAATCCGGCGAGTAAAGTTATCGCGTTAAAAGGTAAACAAAAATAGTAAAAATAAAAAATTTTTTTTTAATGTTTTGTTTTATTTTGTAGCCCAAAAAACCCTTCAGATTTTTAACATTGAAATGAAGAGCAAAATGAAGGCTCATGCCATGACGGATGATGTAATTTTCTGGAAATGGATTTCGGTGAACACGATTGCTTTGGTCACCGAGACAGCGGTTTATCATTGGGGAATGGAAGGCGACAGTTCGCCTCAAAAAGTTTTTGAACGTCACGCAAGTTTGAACGGATGTCAAATTATTAATTATAGAACAGATCACAAACAACAGTGGCTGCTGCTTATCGGTATTTCAGCGCAGGTAATTAAAATTTGTAATTTGTGTGTTGCTTTGACAAATTTATTATTTTTAATCGTAGCAAAATCGAGTCGTTGGCGCCATGCAGTTGTATTCAGTGGAGAGAAAAGTCAGTCAACCAATTGAAGGACATGCGGCTGCTTTTGCGCAGTTCAAAATGGAAGGGAATCCAGAATTGTCCACACTTTTCTGTTTTGCCGTTAGGACTGTGCAAGGAGGCAAGGTAAACAAAAGGAATACTTACTCTTTTAAACTAGAATATTAATTTTATAATATACTTTTCTAGCTTCATATTATTGAAGTTGGTCAACCGCCTACTGGCAACCAACCGTTTCCGAAAAAGGCTGTGGACGTGTTTTTCCCAGCAGAAGCTCAAAATGATTTTCCAGTAGCGATGCAAATTAGTCCGAAGCACGATGTAATTTATTTGATTACAAAATACGGGTACATCCATTTGTACGACATCGAGACCGGTATCTGCATATATATGAATCGAATTAGTGGCGAAACTATTTTCGTCACTGCTGCTCACGAACCCTCTAGTGGGATTATCGGAGTCAACAGAAAAGGACAGGTTAATTTAATTCATCAATTATTATTAGAATAAATATTTTATATTGTTTTCTCGTTTAAGGTGTTGTCTGTAAGCGTCGATGAAGAAAATATCATTAATTACATTACAAATGTATTGCAAAATTCTGACTTGGCTTTAAGAATGGCTGTGAGAAATAATTTAGCTGGTGCTGAGGAATTGTTCGTAAGGAAATTCAATACGATGTTTGCTAGCGGACAATATTCCGATGCAGCAAAAGTAGCAGCCAATGCACCTAAAGTATGACTTTATGATTTTTTAGAAAAAATAACTGGTAATAATAATTGTTTTTCTTTCTTTCGTTAGGGGATTTTAAGAACACCTCAGACAATTGCAAGATTCCAATCGGTTCCAGCACAGGCAGGACAAACGTCTCCTCTGCTTCAGTACTTTGGAATTTTACTCGACCAAGGACAACTTAATAAATTCGAATCACTCGAATTGTGTCGGCCTGTATTGCAGCAAGGACGAAAACAGTTACTGGAAAAATGGCTAAAAGAGGATAAGGTATTAAATGTGAAAAAATTTAATTTTGTAATGAAATTAATTTTTTTTAAATTTTTAGTTGGAGTGCAGTGAAGAGTTGGGAGATTTAGTGAAGCAAGCAGACCCGACCTTGGCTCTTTCCGTGTATCTGCGAGCCAATGTCCCGAACAAAGTGATTCAATGTTTTGCCGAAACTGGTCAATTCCAGAAAATTGTTTTGTATGCAAAGAAAGTCGGCTACACCCCTGACTACATTTTTCTGTTGAGAAACGTTATGCGTATAAATCCAGATCAAGGTCTTCAATTTGCCCAAATGCTCGTCCAAGACGATGAGCCGTTAGCTGATATCAATCAAGTAAGGTTTCATAATTTGGAAATATTTTCTTAATTCACTCTTTGTACATTTCAGATTGTCGATATTTTTATGGAGCAAAATTTAGTGCAACAATGCACAGCATTTTTGTTGGATGCCTTGAAGAATAATAGACCTTCAGAAGGACCATTACAAACTCGTCTATTAGAAATGAATTTGATTTCAGCTCCACAAGTTGCAGATGCTATTTTAGGAAACCAAATGTTCACCCACTACGACCGAGCACATATTGCTCAACTCTGTGAAAAAGCTGGTTTATTACAAAGAGTAAATAGTTTTTTTTTTTAATTAATGTTGAATGGTTCTCATTTTTATTTTTTTAAAAAGGCTTTAGAGCATTACACCGACTTGTATGACATCAAACGAGCTGTTGTTCATACCCACTTATTGAATGCTGAAGTGAGTGAAGTGAGATGATTAAGATAATATGTGGATCACTTTCCTTATGTTTGGTTATTTCATTTGATTTCAGTGGCTAGTCAATTACTTCGGTTCACTCTCTGTGGAGGATTCATTAGAGTGCTTGCGTGCCATGTTGCAAGCGAATATTCGTCAGAATCTACAAATTTGTGTGCAAATTGCCACAAAGTACCACGAGCAACTAAGCACGCAATTGCTGATTGATTTATTCGAATCTTTCAAGAGTTTTGAAGGCCTCTTCTACTTTTTGGGCTCCATTGTTAATTACAGTCAAGATCCTGAAGTTCATTTCAAATATATTCAAGTAAATGTTTTTTTTTTTCTACATGCTTGGTTTATCGTTTTAATTACTTGACTGTGATTACAGGCTGCCTGCAAGACAGGTCAAATCAAGGAAGTGGAACGTATATGTCGCGAAAGTAATTGCTATAATCCAGAACGTGTAAAGAATTTTTTAAAAGAAGCCAAATTGACTGATCAGCTTCCACTCATCATCGTGTGCGATAGATTTGATTTTGTTCATGATTTAGTGCTTTATCTGTACCGAAATAGTCTGCAAAAATACATTGAGATATATGTTCAGAAAGTAAGGGTAGTTAGGAATTTAGTGATTTATATTTAAGCTGAAATTTTAAATTACTTTGTAGGTCAATCCATCTCGTCTACCCGTCGTTGTTGGCGGTTTACTCGATGTCGATTGTGCTGAAGACGTAATAAAAAATCTGATAACCGTAGTTAGAGGACAATTTTCGACTGACGAACTCGTGGAGGAAGTAGAAAAACGAAACCGACTGAAATTGATCTTGTCTTGGCTGGAGATGAGAATTCATGAAGGGTGTACGGAACCAGCCACACACAATGCCTTGGCGAAAATCTATATCGATAGCAATAATAATCCAGAAAGATTCCTCAAGTAATTTAAATTGAAAATTAAAATGTCAGTTTTGACTTATTTAAATATTTTATTTATAGAGAAAACCAGTTTTACGACAGCCGAGTGGTAGGCAAATATTGCGAGAAGAGAGACCCTCATCTAGCATGTGTTGCCTACGAACGCGGCTCTTGTGACCGGGAGCTGATAAATGTTTGCAATGAAAATTCACTTTTCAAAAGTGAAGCGAGGTATTTGGTCAAGCGTCGTGACCAGGAACTGTGGGCGGAGGTGTTAAATGAGAGCAACCAGTATCGTCGTCAGCTTATTGATCAGGTCGTCCAGACAGCTTTGTCTGAGACTCAGGATCCAGAAGACATCTCCGTTACAGTAAAAGCCTTCATGACTGCTGACCTGCCCAATGAGCTTATCGAATTGCTGGAGAAAATTGTTTTGGAAAATTCCGTTTTCAGCGATCATAGGTTTGAAAATTAAATTAATTTAGTTTGTGCGTTTACATTATTGAATGAATAATTATCGTTAACAGAAATCTCCAGAATCTATTAATATTGACAGCGATTAAAGCTGATCGAACCCGAGTTATGGAATACATCAACCGTCTAGATAATTACGATGCGCCTGATATTGCTAACATTGCAATTGGAAGTGAATTGTACGAAGAAGCTTTCGCCATTTTCAGGAAATTTGACGTCAACACGTCTGCAATACAAGTAAAAAAAAAAAAAAAAAAAATTCAAAAGAAGTTTTATTAATTTATAATCGGATTTTGTTTTAGGTTTTGATTGAGCACGTGCAAAACTTGGACCGTGCATACGAATTTGCAGAAAGGTGCAACGAACCGGCTGTTTGGAGTCAACTGGCAAGAGCGCAATTGCATCACGGAATGGTGAAAGAAGCGATTGATTCTTTCATTAAGGCCGACGATCCGTCCGCTTACATGGACGTTGTGGAAACATCGCATAAGACTGGAAGTTGGGAAGATTTGGTGCGATATCTGATTATGGCGAGGAAGAAAGCTCGTGAATCCTACATTGAATCCGAGCTTATTTATGCATATGCGAAAACGAATCGATTGGCTGACTTGGAAGAATTCATCTCAGGTCCTAACCATGCCGACATTCAGAAGGTTGTTTTATTTGTATAGTTTTATGTTTACAAGTTTATTTATTGAAATTTTTTTGCAGATCGGCGATCGTTGCTTTGACGATGGAATGTACGAACCTGCCAAACTTTTGTACAATAACGTATCTAATTTCGCTCGCCTGGCTATCACCCTAGTACACCTTAAGGAGTTCCAGGGTGCTGTCGATAGTGCTAGAAAAGCTAATAGTACACGAACCTGGAAAGAGGTTTATTTGAGTTTTAAAGTTCTGAAAAATTGGTTTGTTTTTAAATGAGATTGGATTTTCTTTTATAGGTGTGTTTTGCATGCGTTGAAAGCCAAGAATTCCGCTTGGCCCAAATGTGTGGTTTGCACATAGTCGTCCATGCTGACGAACTAGAAGATCTTATAAACTACTATCAGGACAGAGGACATTTCGAAGAATTGATTAATCTCCTGGAAGCTGCTTTGGGTTTGGAAAGAGCCCACATGGGCATGTTTACCGAATTGGCTATTTTATACTCGAAATTTAAACCATCCAAAATGAGAGAGCACTTGGAGTTGTTTTGGTCACGTGTTAACATTCCGAAAGTAAGTCTTATTTAAAATTGGTAAGTTCGAGAAATTATTATTTATTTCGTTATAAAGGTGTTGCGAGCTGCTGAATACGCCCATCTGTGGGCTGAACTCGTTTTCTTGTACGACAAATACGAAGAATACGATAACGCCATCGTCACAATGATGAGCCACCCGACTGAAGCGTGGCGCGAAGCACATTTTAAAGAAATAATCACCAAAGTGGCAAACATCGAATTGTACTACAAGGCTATCCAGTTCTATTTGGATTACAAACCAATGCTGCTCAATGACCTCCTATTGGTGCTGGCACCGAGAATGGATCATACGAGAGCTGTCAACTTCTTTACCAAGGTGAAATGTTTTTTTTTTTCTATGTGAAATTTGATATGTTTATTTATGCTTATTTCTTTTTAATAGGTGAATCATCTGCAGCTCGTAAAGCCTTATCTTCGATCGGTACAAAGTTTGAACAACAAAGCCATTAATGAAGCCTTGAACGGCCTTTTGATTCAAGAAGAAGACTACCAAGGATTACGGACTTCAATTGATGCTTTTGACAATTTCGACAACATCGCACTTGCTCAGGCGTTAGAAAAACACGAGCTAATTGAATTCCGTCGCATTGCTGCGTATTTGTATAAAGGAAACAACCGATGGAAACAGTCAGTGGAGTTGTGCAAGAAAGATCGACTGTTCAAGGTTGATTTTTTTTTTTTTTTTTGAATCTTGCATGCGTTAGAACATTAAATTTCAATTTTTTAATTTCACAGGATGCGATGGAATATGCTGGAGAATCGAAAAATGCTGATATTGCCGAAGAGTTATTAGCATGGTTCCTCGAGGAGAAAAATTACGAATGCTTTGCAGCTTGCCTATTTCTTTGCTACGATCTTCTCCATCCTGATGTAATTCTTGAATTGGCATGGCGCCATGACATAATGGACTTTGCTATGCCTTATATGATACAAGTGATGAGAGAATATATTTCAAAGGTACAAAATGACTTAATTCGTTTAGGACATGAAACTTAGGTAAATTAAAATTACAGGTAGACAAGTTGGAAGAAGCAGAGAATAATCGACTCGATGAAAATGCTGTTGAACAGAAGCCCATTGTCTTTAGTAAGTAACATTCATTTATTGTCATTTGTTCGAATGTTTTAATTTTTTTTCTTATTTCAGATGAACCACAATTGATGATTACTGCTGGCCCCGGTATGATGGCACCTGGATACCAAAATTACGGAGCATATGGTGCAGGCATGCCATCATATCAAGGCTACAGCATGTAAATGAAGACTAAATAATAAGTTAGACATGATTCATTGGTTATTGTTATAATTTAAGAAGTACGTTTCGACTTTTAGAATATAAGGCAGGTGCTGGTCAAATACTTGTGTGGGTTATTCAATTCCGTCGATGTAATTTATTTTCACCAAAAATAATTATAGATGTTCGAGTAAACTTGGAATTGTTAGGAATTAATAATTGTAGTTATAAACTAATTCGATAATATAAAATAAAAAACATGCATGATCAAAAGAATTTTATAATTAATGAAAATACTATATGAAGTAAAAGGGAAAAATTGTTGCAATTAGGTATTGAGCCAGGTTGAAATGATGTTTAAAAAAGTTATATAACTTCATAGTAAATGTGTAAACTGTTACTTTTCAATTTTTTTTTGTCATTCCAGTGTAATGTGTTAATCACTGCTATTCTATTTTGTATGCTTTGGTTGTTTCGTTTAATTTTTTTTCATTAAGTTAATATGATACCTTTTTATTTACAATAAAATTGAACTTTGGAAATAGGTGGGTACGATGAACTGGTGGTCATTGTAATATATGGGATTAGACAATTTCCAAAGTGACAGCGAAACTCAAGTATTGAAAATGAATTTTAGATTAGATTTAAAGAATTTTATGTATATAATTAACATTAACTAAAATACCACGAAATAGAATAATATTTGCTCGCTAATTAGTGCATTTTTGTGCAAAATTTTAGTTGGTAAAATACACTCAATGTTAGCTTTAATTGACTTGTAATATACTTTTGAAAGAAAAATACCACAAATTTTGCTGCTTCCGACAGGATAGAATTACATTGAGTAATACCTTATCAATCATGGTATAATTTTTATTGTTTGTGCTAGAGCATCGAAGGGGTAATTTGACAAATATTTCGTGTATTATTGTTGCAATTAAAGTAAATAAAGGTTGAGAAAAGTCTATATGAATGGGAAGCACACTTTTTACCGAACTATTGGTTGAAACGTATTTGAAATTTCGCGGGCCTAAATTCAAAGGTATGACGTCATTAGCTCAGAGTCGAAATTTTTACACATGCTGGTACAAAATCCAATTTCAGTCGTATCGTAACCACGTTTTCGTTATAGTTTTATCATGAAAGAACTTGTGGTATCAGCTCCTGGTAAAGTTATATTATTCGGTGAACATGCCGTGGTCTACGGAAAGGTAAATTTATAACTTAACAAAGCGTGTTTCCCGTTTATGATTTGTGAGTTTTATTTTGCAGACAGCAATTGCGGTCAGCGTTGATCTCCGGGTGAAGGTGAAATTAGAAATTACAGAATCTACAGTCGAGGTTGTAATGCCCGATGTCGGGTTAAAAAGAAGCTGGGATCTTAAGAAAATTAAGTCAATTAAAAAATGGCCTGCATCGCCTAGTAAGTCAATTTAATAAATGGTGAGATTAGTTGTATTTTATTGTTTTGGTATTATTTAGAAGATGGGTTGAAAAAAGTTGCCATTGAAAAAGAATGTTTATCAGCTGTACAAGCTTTCGTAGATATTACTGAAACTGATAGCCTACACAAAGTGGTCGAAACGATATTTTTCGGGTTATATTTCAGTATTAGTTGCGCTAAGAGGTACATTACGAAAACTAAATCTGATAAATTAATTAAACATTCGATAATTTTCAGTGAACCACCCGCGATAAAAATAATTGTAGAATCTCAAGTTCCACTTGGAAGTGGATTGGGCTCATCAGCTGCCCTTTCAACCTGTTTAGTGGCTGCCTTGCATTGTCATCAACGGATGCTGTCGACTGAAAGTGATAAATTGTCAGTTATAAATAAGATTTCACTGTTTAAAATGCAAATAATAACCCATTTTTCTCCGCAGTCACGATTTGTCAACAGAAGAAATAGAAGTAATTAATCAATGGGCTTACCTGGCTGAAAAGATTTCTCATGGAACGCCCTCTGGAATTGACAATACAGTTTGCAGTTACGGAGGAATGATTGCATTTAAAGCAGGAGAAATGGAGAAATTACAAGTGTAAAGTTAAATGAATTTACTTCCGTTATTTAATAATAATTAACTACATAGTTTAAATATTTTTAAAGACATGAAGAATTAAAAATTTTATTGGTTAACACCTTGGTTTCGAGAAATACCAAAACATTGGTTCAAAATGTCAGAAATAAATACACAAAGGTAAAATAAAAAAAAAGAGGAACTTTAATAAAATCTTAAATCAATTGTTTTCAGTTTACAGCTGTGGTAGATCCCATTTTATCATCAATCGACGCCATATCAGATGAAGCAAAATCTATTATAAGCAGTTTTAAGAATAAATCTGATTCAAATAAAGATGAAGCATTTAAAGCATTAGAAGTATGTTACAAACGTCATTAATTACACGTTAATTTAATAATTATTATTCAATACTAGGAACTGATTTATATCAACCAGCATTTACTCACTTCTCTTGGGGTCAGTCATCCGAAATTAAATCAAATATGCGAAATTGCCAATGAGTTCCATTTATGCGCCAAATTAACAGGAGCTGGTGGAGGAGGATTTGCTTACATATTTTTACCGCCGTGTAAGTGAAGCGAAATTTTGAATGTTTTAACTTTTTTATTTACTTTCACACCCGATTTTATCAATTCATTTTTTTTTAAAGACGCTGAATCAAACTCAGTGACTCAACTCATCTCCAAATTGGAGGCCAACGGGTTTCATTGTTGGGAAACATCAGTCGGTGGGAAAGGGTTAAGACTGGAATCTTACAGTTAAAAAATTCCGGATACACTAGTTTCCGGTCCCCACCCCTTTATTTTAAAGGGGGAAAACAGGACAATGTACTTTCAAGGTGAATTTAAATTTTCACGGAGTTTTTTTTTTTTTTTTAAACAATAAAAACTCGAGTTTTTATTTACGTAACACCTTTTTCACGAGTTCTAAGAAAAATTCTAGACTTTCTTCTTTAGAGATAAATTTAGACGAAATGATTGAAGTAATGAACACTCTTGACACCTTTATATAGGGTGGTTTGTCGACAACTTGTGGGGGCTTCAAACTGACATGGATGAGTCAGGGGCGTCTTTGTATGTCTCAGGCGTCCACTGGCGCCTGGAGTAGGGGGACAGTGGCCTATTGTTGGTCACTCCCTGCTGCAGAGAATCAAAAATGACCAGAGAGAAAAACCACTTTAGACTTCACCCTCTTGACCTTTTTTAAGCTGCTGTTTACTAAAACTACCAAAATGCAAACAAACTTTGGAATTAATTTCCATTTAACCCTATTAAACCCAAAACAATAAATCACCAATAAGGGAATTTTCACTATTAAAGTCATTTACTGACGACAAAAAAGTGAACTATTTTCTACTTTTTAATGGATTAGCTTACTTTTTTATTGAAATAACTTTGCCACTAACACAATTAAACTTAAAAAAAAAAACAATGCCAGTTTTTCTGTTCATTTTAATTCCACTTGCTAGCCTCTTCCAAAGGGTCCCGCAATTGAGGAGCATAAAAGGAGCGCTCGAATGTGAAAGCTCCCACAAACCCCACTTAAGAGACCGGGGAAGCTCACGTTGGTTTGTGGCACTGAGCCAAAACTTTCCTATCAGATTTAACCACGTGCTCTTCGCGTCGTTCAGCCAGTTAACCACACACCTCTTGCCATGTTCTCTCTCACTGCATTTTCTATATTCATTTTATTACCAATATGTACACAAGGTGAAGGAAGTTGTCGGCAAGCAAATCTTTGCTGCCCAGGAAGAGATTCATCCTGTGTCGTACAGAAGACTCCTATCAATGCTATTATTGAAGATCTAAGTGACAAGCCATGTTATTGTGATCACGCTTGTCTTACTCTTGGGGACTGTTGTCATGATTTTAAACACCACTGTCATGGTAAGGAAAAGTAAACTTTTTTTATTTTAAGTGAATTTTATTTAAAAAATAAATAAATATAAGATTGAAAATTTCTAATTTGACTTTTTTAAATTCATTAAGTTTGAATGAAAAAAGGTTGAATGATTTATAGGTGAAATGAATATTTTTGTGTCTCATCTCTCCCCCTCATATGAGGGTTAAAATGAGAGAGAGGGAACCCCAGATGTGGTCTAGGCCCCTGGCCAGATAAATCTTAAAGTCGTGACTAAGGGCTGGGGAAGGAGGTAAAGGTATTTGAAAATCGTATAAACTGCTGTTTGGAGACAAACTGAACAAATTAACCGAGAATTAGTTGCGTTTTTTTTCTTTTATGTGAGGCAATCTTAAGTGAAATTCAGTGAAAAAAAAGTTTTAAGTGAGTTTTATCTACTGTGAAGTTGATGGATGAAGTGGGGTATAGTTTCAAGTGTTGGGGTTTATGTGATGGATGAGTCCGAAAAGGGGAAAAGAAGGGTAGGGAGATGGTGAGTTTGTCTTTGCAATGACAACTTATTGAAAGCAAATTTTTTGTGTCTATTATCTTACTCGAACTAATTTACTTTATTTATTTGACGATATCATTTATATTTGTAAGGAGAGTAAATTCTATCTTTTAACTGAACTTTTCACTTATATCTCCTTGAAATTAGAATCCTTGGGGCAAAACTCCGAAAGATTGATATAAGATGTAGGAGAAAGGTTAGTTTTTTGTAAATGTAAGGTTATTTTAAGATAGGGAAAAAATTGTTGTTGGTTGAAAGCAGTAATTAGATGTGATATGCAAGTAGCATTGAAATTACTCATTAAAAAAAAAAAGTTTGAAGGTGGGTAATTTGTATTCTGTTCTATTTTAGTTTGAATTTTTTTTTTAAATATTACTTATTAGATTATTTATTCCATAACAGGGTTTGGGTTCTGGATACTTTCAGCAGGAAAAAAAAATGAAATTGGTTTAATGACATGTTGCGCCCATGTCGAACTACTCCCAAAGCTAATATTATAGGATACATACCTATCAAAATACATTAATTTTAATTTACTGTTCATAACGGAACTTTAAATGGCTTTATGCAACTCCTTGTAATTGCTGGAAGAAATTCCAAAATGCCCTTTGGATGTTTTTGTTTATTTTTTATTTTTTTTTTTTTGTTCTGGATTAATAGGGTTAAGTGTATCACAAATCAAAAAAATGTTTGAACTCCAGTTCAATGGCAAAAGTCAATTCACTTAATTTTAAATCCAAGAATTTGAACTTGATCGTATTCAAGTTCAGATAAATTTCATTTGGAAATGTCATTGTACTCATTAATTAATAATGTTTGAACAATTCCACAAGAAAAGTGGGGAAAATATAAAATGGAGTTTGCAACTGATATTTCAGTTGATAAGTTCCAAGTCTGAAATCTCTAAGTTTTCTAAACAACTTCACCTTTTTTTGTTTAATTTTAAAAGAAAGTGAAAAAGGCCAACAGAGCAGTGACTTCAAATAAGGTTAACCTGTAGACTCAATTATTTTGCAATCTAAAATTAATGTTTACATTAAAAATAATAACAGACCAGGGTTTTTGGACTAGGAATTGTGTAATTTAAATTTCTGCCGTGCACTTTTTTTTTTTTTTAATATAAATTTTGACTAATTTACTTTCAGTTATTGACTGCCAAGTTTCTGATTGGGGTGACTGGTCAGAATGCGATGCTGAATGTGGCCATGGGAAGATGACCAGAACAAGATCAGTGGTTCGGGAAGCAGAAAACGGTGGTCAAGAATGTCCACCATTAACCCAAACAAGAGGATGTTTTGAAAATCGTTGTCCAGATCATCAAAGCAAAGCGGGTCGTGGTGAGTTGTAAAAAAAAAATTGAAGAAGATGCCCTTGTTTTATTCATACACATGTCTCAAATTGCATCTTTCCATGGGAGTCGCATGCAACAAAAGTAACATGAAGCTGTTTTGTCTCTCATTGAAGGTTAAATCCGAATTACCCCTCCTAAAGTCTTCCAGATGGATGAATGAGACACATAAATGAAAAGTGACATGAAAAATAACTGTGACTAATTGGAAGTTGGGGCCTTGGCCAAGGGGGTTATTGTCTCTCCTCATTCAGGAATTTCCCACCATCTATTGTGGACTCTTCTTTTTGCCTTATCTTTACCAGATGAGGGCTATAGCCCGTATCAGTTATTCAAAACTCATCAGGGTGACGCCATGTTCAGGGTCACGTTGGAGTCACTCCCTATCTTTTTTGCCACGGGTTTTTACTGTGTGGGTGTAAAAGAAGTGACCATTTTTGCTTAATGATGTATTCACATGATAATGCGGATGATGGGATTTAAATTTCTGGGAATATACAGTCAGATTGGATGGGAAAGTGTTTGAGTTTTTTTTTTTAATGGGTTAACCTTTGGTTGAGTGGTTTAGTTTTTCAATTTATTGCTTAACCATTGGGATTATAATGGTGGGAAAGTTTTCAACAAAAATGTGTTTTGCTTCAAAGTTAAAGGTTAGATGTCATTAATTTACATTTTTAAATGAATTTAATCCCAGACTTCTAAAATTCTATTTTAAAATGAAGCAAGTTTTTCTCAATTATCAAAAGGATTTATTAGATTGAATTTCAAAGCTATCATTAACCCTTCTATTTTTACTATTTCTGAACTAATTTTCCAAGGACAAGTTTTCCCCTTTACCCTTAACTATGTCATTGCCATTTATTTTTAAACATTTAAAACTAGAAATTGCAATGGTAAAACATTTTCAAATGGAAAACTACCCCCCCCTTAGTACTTTATTACATCCTGACCAAACTCAAAGGTCTTCAGTATAATTTTTAATTGCTGTCAATGTTTTTTTTTGAAAACATTCAAAAGGGGTTGTTAAATTCAGCAATTAAATATTGAAAAAAAGACACTTATTGTTGACAAGAATAAATGAAGTGGATGTCATAAAAAGATGAGTTGTTTATTACATTTTCAGTAATTAATTCCAGGAAAGTTTAATGACAAAAACTTTTACCTGGATTGAAAAGCTTCAATGAATATTGCATCAAGGATCTTAGTGTAATCACTTCCACAAGTTTAATTAAACTTTGTGTATATATAATAATAATGAACTTCCTCTATCATAGCAATTAGCAATTCTAATGGGTTTCAAAAGAGTTATCCTTGTCACCAATTGCAAAGTCAATGTACTTGTCAAAGGGGACTGTAATGAAGATCCTTGTGGACTTGAGCAGTGAAAATAAAAACAAATTTAGCCCAAGAAGGGGAAGAGAAAAGACCACCCAAAGATGAAGGAGGATAAAGTTTCAATTATCCACTCTTTTGGCCATTTTTTAAGCACTAAAAACCCAATTTTATGTGCTTTTTCTTTCCATCATTAAACTCACATTTCAAATGATGAGTTTGATAAAACTAGAGATTTTCAAGTGGGGTATAAAAACATCACTTTAGAAGTTTCTTAACTATCAAAATGGCATCCATTGTGATAAGAATGAGTCACAGTGACCTCTCCTTAAAATTCTAACCACTTTTTTTTTTTTACAATTACTTCTTTATAACATCACTTTGGTTTTATTTGTATTTTTATGTTTTGGACATGAGCTTATCTTAAAAAATGATGATTCACTCCTCTTATACTGATCCTGTCTAAGACTTCCTGGATTTTCTTGGTGTGTTGATCCTTAAAAGACCCTCGACCTCTGTAAAACTTGTTGGACAATTGCAGACTTGATGTCTGGCTAGAAAATTCTCTTCCAAAAAGTTTTGATGAAAGAAGTCTTGATGATTTTAAGAGTGCAATAAAAAGTGTTGGAGTAAATGGGGTATTTGATAGACCATCAACTAACACATGACCTGTTTATTTTTTTTTTTTTCTTGCAGAAACAGCTTTACTTCTACCAGCAAGTTTTGGCCATAACAGGAATAAGAGTGCAAGTTATGATATAAGAAAAAATTTAAGAATTAGGTATCCTAAGGATCCAGCCAAAGAAAATAGCAAAGAGTAAGTGTGGGTATGATGATAACATTTATAAAAAACTTAAAAACTAAACTCTTAATGAGTTTATTGAACTGTGTTGTTGAAATTTATGATGTGGTTTTAATTATTTATTTGAAAGGGTTTGAGTTCTTTTCTATCTTCAAGGGCATCTGACAGTTAAGAATGTCTGTAAAGATCAAACTTTTTGCTTTTTTTTTTTTTCAAAGAGGAGGGGTGGTGTTTTAAGCTGGATAAAAGTGACATGTCAGCAAGATCAGGTTTTTTGACTTTGCCTTCTATGGGACCTCTGAATGTCATTATTGAAATTCTTTGTCCTAAAAATTTAATCTACTAGTATAAATACAAAGTAAAGAATTGAAAGCTTCTTTGCCCACCATAAAAACAATGATTTTATCAAAGTAAAATTACCATAAAACTTCACCTAACCTTTTATGAACACTAATTTAAATATTTTTTTTTATTTCTAACAAATGTTTTGTAGGACACAGAATCAAATTATACAGGAAAAGGGATGGTGGGTGGGGTAGGAACAAAAACCCCCCTGAGCAAATGTTGTCAAGTGTGAGAAGCGTGCTTGAGTGGTCATAGTCAGTGGGTGGAGTTGTGTTCCCTGTTGTGTCTCCCCTATTCTACCCAAGTTAAGGTGGAAATATTATAAATCCTAAAGGTAATTTATGAGCTGAATAACGATTCTAGACTCACACCTACAACTGAAGGGATTTTTCGCTACTTGAAGATAAATAAGATAAACTAGTGATTTATTACTTCTTGTTATTTTACAGATAGCATCAATTTAAAATTCTAATTTAGGGTTATATTTAACTGCTCATTATCTAATTTTCCCCTCTTCCTGTCCAATTAAATTAAAACTCGGCTCATTTAAGCTATGTAATTATTCGTTTTTTGTATAGCCTTGTATTTAAAAATTCCCACACTGAAAAAAATTTAAGTGTGAAGGCCTTATGTCAACTTTTATCTTGTCTTTACAAATCATCACTTTGACATTTTAGTTTTTTTGGTTGGTTTTTTTTCTCCATCAATTTACATAACTTATGTTCTTGTTTTCTATTTAACCTAAGATTTTTTTTTTTTTAATAGGTAATTTCATAGCTTGTTTAATGATTTATAATGTGATGACAAATAATAAACACACTTTTTCACCCCTCTGGTTTTTTTAAGGAGGAGGTTTATTGTATGTCAACATGAAAGTACATTTTTTTTTCTCATGTTTATTTAGGTACTGCGTTGAATTTGAAGTGATTAAATCTTCGAAAGGTTGTCACAAGGGAGATGAACAGAGTATTTTTAAAGCATTGGAACCAGGACACACAGTCTGCGTTCGTTGTGAAGCTACAGCAATGAGAAAATACCTCGGTTATCGTTGCAAAGGACATGGACTGGATCAAAATCCGTCCCGGTTTGGGTCTATGAATAATCCATCGTGTCATGGACGTTGGATTCGTCGACTGTCAGCAGATGACTGTCCTTGCAAAGCAGGAGCCAGTTTTATTTTTGTTTAAAAGTGATTTTAAAGAAAAAAAAAGTTTAAAAAATGTTTTTTTTAAATTTTTATTTCACCGAGTTGCCTCCTTTATCTGCTTTTATTTAAAACTGTTTGGAAATTCAGAAAGGAAACTCTAATTTGATGTGTTGATATTAAGTTTCCTGATTTTCTTTTCTTTGATCTGCAAGATAAAAGCAGGTAACTTTTTAATATTTGCAGTTTTTTACTGCTAAATGTAGAATTATAGAATTATGGTAGTTTAATTGTATAAACAATTATTTTTTATCATACTGTATAAGTAATCTGGACTGTTTGTTTTAACTTTTTACAATTATTTTTTATTATTATATTACCATTCCATTATTCTATTGCATCTACAGGTGTGGTAAGGTAAACAAGTGAATTATATAAATAAAATGTAATTTCTATTACAACGTTACTTTTTGCTTTTTGATAGGTGACTTAACCATTGTAACAAGAGACTGAATTGTTACATGTCACTAACAAAGGATACAAACGGTAATGACGTATTGCTACTGTATGAAACGGTTTTTAAATCAGAAAATATATGCCTATTTTACCTTAGCTATATTATAACATACAATGTATTAATTGTCAATTATTACTTGGGTCAGTAAGCTGTTACTTCTATTGGGAAAATCGAGAATGAACGACACCGGAAGGTTTTGGGGAGTGTTTCAGACCAGTGTCTAATAATAAAATAGATGCTCAACTTGATCAGTTCTCGGATCGGCCTAACTTTCCTTATCAGACTTTTTCAACAAGGAATCGCCTCATTACGACAATCGTTACATATGCAGCAAAGAGTAAATACAAAACATGGCCTACTAGCCTATATTTTGCTATATTATGTTGTTTTTAACACCATTAATATAATCTCTTGCTCCAGTACCAGTAAACCTGGTTCCTCTGGACTGTGTAATGTTTATCTTTTAGCGCAATGATTTGGCCATTCTCTATCCAGCAAACCCGAAATTAGTACCTAGTCAATAGCCAAGTAATTCAAATTCAAGCTCCGGTAAATAAGTGTTCACCATATACAGGCAAGATTTTTCAGTTTAGTCTTTCGCCAATGCTAGATTCATTTGTTCATCAAAAACTTTTGCGACCTTATCATAAATTTCTGGAGATAACAACAGGTTGGACAATGTCTGTTACCTAATATGAAAATAAAAAGGTACATGTCAATTCACCTTTTTTTGCTTAAGCTAGCAGTGTAATTTTTAAGGTTCCTTTTATTTTATAAAAATATTTATATTTCATTACATTTAAAAAACTACAGAAAAGTCTTAAAAAATTAGACTGTTTTGTAGTTTTTATTTAACAATTTTTTATTTCGTTATGTTTCAATTTATTGTATGTTTAGAGCATCATGTGAACTAGTGGGCATTACTTCAGTGGGTGGTCTCGTGTTCTATTCTGCAGGGCGATGACGTGACTTGACCGGAAGTCGCATGCTGCAACCTAGTAAATTTCATGGTAAATATTCATTTGAAATATTTTTTTTAATCGTAACCAACAATTTTGGATAATTTTTTAAGTTCTCATATTTTTCATTTTAAATATGCATTACTTTAAATTGATGTTAGAATTTCTATTTTATTAACAAAATGCGAAATTGATCTCATACGGAAGTTGCAAGGACATGAGCACATGTTTTCGACGATTACTGGTGGTCATCCGAAGGAAGTGACATCACTCCTGGTTTGCCTATCAAGTTAAGCTACACGTCAAGTCCACGCACATGGGCTGAATAACTCGGTTGCTCGTCGGAATTCAAGGTATGTATATACAAACCGTTCCTATTCATCGTTTAGAAGAGTCAGAATGTGTTTTTTGTCCTTTGGAAGAGTGCAACCAATTCCGTTGCATGGGAAAATTGTGATAGAATAATGTGGTACGGTGCATGTTTTATTACATTTACAATACAAATAACTTTTCATGTTCATATAAGCGTATTTGTGTTTATTCTAGTTTATTTTTCTATTTTAATTATATCGGTAGTTTATTGTGCGGGCCTTCGCTTCGTTATTCAAGTTAAATATAACTCCTTTTGGAGTTGATGTTTCGGAAACAGCACTAGCTTCAAGCAGATTTTATCAAACACATGCCTCGAATGCGTTACGTTAGTACCTGTGAAGGATTCAAGAAAAAGTCGAGTCTCGTGTAGACATTGTTGTGGTATGAGTTAAGTTGTATGGTTTTCAACATTTTAAAATTCAA
>JAQGAS010000435.1:0-51342 GCA_034686365.1 Pachymerium ferrugineum | reverse complement strand
TAAACCTTTTCGGGATCGATGGTATCGCCATTCAAAGATTGCGGTTGTTTCTCCTCTTCGAGAAACTCATCGTCAGCCGTGTCGTTTGGGTAATTCCTAAACATAGTTAATACGTTTAGGTCGCTGTCGCTACATAAACCTTGAATTAGTCGACCTTAAGAAATTTAGAAACTGAAAAATTTAATTAAAAACTGCTAATTCTAATAATACCCATCGTACTTTCATTTTTGGAAACTACTCTTATTAGGAACTTCCTTGGTATGAACTATTAAGTACTAACATGTGAACTTACAGCTGTATGCAACAATTGGTTACGACCACTATTTTTAAGATATCGACAGCATTATCAAAACATTTTTGTTTACGCTATTGAAGTAACAAAGAAAAGTGATTACCGAACACACATAATAAAATTGCTTTCTTGTAAAATAATTATAGGCATGAAAAAATAACATTAATAACATCGTTTTATATGCCAATGTCTTTTCATATTATTTCGTTTATAAAAAGAGGTGTACTGGTGGTTAAGGTTTTCCTTGTAATAAAATCGTGGTTATTTTCTTTTATCATTACACATATTCAGCTTTCGAAAAGATTTCATTTGAAGCCCATCACCATGTTCGCTCAAACTTTGTTGCATGTTATCTTTATTCTATATGAACAAAGTGTTACTTCAGAGCAACGCTGTTTCTGTTAGTTGTTTCCAAGTCAGGTTTTATGAACGATTTAAAAGGCATTTTTTCTTCGTAGGGCAAACACCAACTCAAGCTGCGAAACCAGAGTTTGATGAAAAAGGATGCCCGATAAATTTTCTTTGCATGGAAAGTTCAAGACCTTGTTGGAATGCGTGCACCAGGGGGCTATGCTGCAAAGACAAATCGGGAATATTTTGTTGCGTGTACCAAATTAACAGTCCTCCGCCAACTGATATACCATCCGAAGAAGGCGGTTCAACACCAACAGGAAAACCGCCCTATGAAACTACTACCCTTACTATTTCCAGTGACGCAACTACTACTGCTAGCGGTGACAAAACTACTACTGCTAGCGGTGACGAAACTACTACTGCTAGCGGTGACAAAACTACTACTGCTAGCGGTGAAGAAACTACTACTGCTGGCGGTGACGCAACTACTACTGCTGGCGGTGACGAAACTATTACTGCTGGCGGTGACGCAACTACTACTGCTAGCGGTGACGCAACTACTACTGCTAGCGGTGACAAAACTACTACTGCTACCTAGCGGTGACGAAACTAATAGCCCTACTGCTACCAGTGACAAAACTGAAACATAGCACTAAGTGTAAGATTAAATAAGTAATTAAATGAGTAGTGTAATTTTACAATGGTTGAATAAATGGTAACTCAGTCATTACGTAATATGAATTACGCTGTTAGGCAAGGACCAGGTGCTTGATTGATCAACTTAACCTTAAAAGACACATTTCCCATTGACGTCTAAAATACGGTTAAAAATACTTTTATTGTTCATACTTTGGTTTCGGATCTCCATTTTTTATAGGGCCAATTTTCCTATTTGGAATCAGACCAAATTATATAATGGAGGTAATAGCTGCCCAAATTATCATGAGAAGTTCTGTTAATTGCAGCAATACTGTGCAACAACTTGTTGGGCTGACATCTTTAGCCGCATTGTTGCATGCTCAATTTTGGTTGAAATATGTCAAAATGTAAGTGTGATAGTTGCTGTCAACAAATTGCCAACTGCAGTCTCATACAGAAGCATTAAAATTAAAATAAAAACTATTGCTTAAAAGTATATTACATTGCTACCTTATTATTTTAATTTAATACTTTAAAATACCTTTGATATTTTTTTTCAATTCAGCCAGATCAACTACGTGATGAAATATGGGGAAGACTCGCGCTAGGTCTTGTTGTGTCAGATGTCAATCTATCTGGAAAACACGTGTCATGGATAAAGTTACCAAGACAATACAGAAGTGTTAAATTACATACCTTTCTCCGAAGCAATCTTTCACCCTCTGCAGAAGCCGAAACAGATTCTACAATGTAGTGTTTTTCGTTTTGGTAGGAGACATTTTCTCATGACACGTAAAAAAAAGTGGCTGTTCTTCTAGTATCCTGGAATAGTTGTGCTGCCATCAGTTTTCAAAAAAATGGAAATGCCATAGAAAAGAGCAGTTTTCTGAAATGGAAAACGTAATTTATTGATTATCTATAAACTTAATTATAATAAACACTGTTAATAAGACTAATAAATGTAATTCTACTGGCATTGCTAATCAGTTTTACATATGGCCGAGTTTCTGATTTGACAAAAAAAATTATATAGTAGAAACTGTTCTCATTCTGTCGTGTTAAAAAATTGTATGACCTTTTCAACTATTTATTACGAATTTATTACGAATATTTTAACTGTTTCTTATTATAGTTTGAAAGTTAATCCATGTTTCATAACTTTCATTATTAACTTTATTATTAAAAATAGAGGATGTGCTGATAAATATTTCTTGTGTTACGATAAACTACACTAGATGGCAATACTTATAAATACTTGTTTTTGGGATAAGGTCGATATGAATTAAGTACATAAACAAGCTTTTAGGTATGCATGAGTTTTCTAAATTTTATCCCAATTGGTGAAAAAAAATTCTAAATTTGAAATCGAATTTTAATGTAATGATAATAATTACCTAATCAAATGTTCGCGGCAGAATATGCATGTAAGCGGGGTGTGAGGAGACTAGCGGCTGGTTGATTTTGCCACAGGTTTGTGTACAAACGCCCCGCCGTCATCTTTATTCCATTGCTCAAAATAATCTTTCAATTTTTCTTCTGCCATGTTGAATTATCTTGTCTTCCTAATAAAATGAAATAAAAATCATATAGACCATGAAATTTGACCTCGTTCACTCTTGTCATAAACGTATGCTCCACCGGCTTGTGGCGCCTACTAGTGACAACTAATAGTCTTAGACATACACATTTTAATAGTTTCTAAAACACTTATAAACTTCCAACTCTTCGTTTACCGCAGCATACCTAACGCAATGGGTATCTAATAATTTCTTATAGAGTAATGGAACTGGGGAAATGACTATTATACGTAACACCATACAGATATTAAGGAGGTCAAATAAATAAAATAATTGGTTTCATTTCTCCCAAATGAAGAGTCAAAAGATGCGATACAATATGCAGGCGTCTACTCCCGCCATCACGTCTTCTAAATAAACTCCCTCCTCCATCCTTTTCATATGCCGGAAAGAGGGTGTTTTGATGGATAGCGAGAAAGCGACATAGCTCACACTGGGCGCGCCCCCGCATTTCACATGCATTGTGTAGTTGTGGGTGTATTCTTTAGGGATGTTGTCAAGATAAACACAAACTTTGTACAAGCAAATTATTCTAATTGAAATCCTTTAGGCGTGCCTTCGAATTTTCAAGGTTTAAGATTGATTTTCGATAATCAAAAGTTATAGTTCATCTTGAAATGTTTTTAAAATTTGAATTATAAATTTTATAAAGTTGTTTAGATTCTTTCTTAACTTTCAACGAGGCTATTTGGAATTTGTGTGAGTCGTGTACTGAATTCCAAATGCACCTTTTATGTGAACTATCGTGAACTGTCGAAGAGAGAACTAGAATGGGACACAGAGAAAGTCTTAAAGCCTGAGGACAGTGTGCCGTGAAACCGGTCAGACGAGGTCAGGAAGATTCACCCGACCTCGAATCTAGCATCATCGTCTCCTGTGGCCAACCTGTTTCGCTCATCAGGTGAAAGTGGGTCAACTCCATTTTTTTTCCAGAAACACCTCTAGTCAAATGATACACAATACAATATCCCACACAACTAACTTCCTACTTGCAATAATAAAATGTCTTTTTTTTTTAAAACTACAAATTCTTTTTGCAAAGTAATTGAATTGCAGTACCAAAATGATGTCGGAATGAGTTGCAAGAATGTTTAAATCTCATGAATTGAAATTAATTTGAGATTACTTTTTTTTTTGTAAAAAATATCATTCTCATCGTCAAATTCCATGAAATAACCCACACATTCTTGACAAATGGAACCACTCAATAATTCTTGTGGTTACAACATAGTGTCATTGTACTTTACTGGTAGTTAGGTGACTTCTGTGTGGTCTAACTTCTTATAAACTAGTTTTTCATGTTTTTTGGCGTGAGATATTTGTTAAATGTTAGTTTTGGCGATTCGTGATAATGTTTCATGAAAATATTTCTTAACAACGTAAAATACCAGTTTAGCAAAGTCGTTTGATGGATTAAAAACAAACATATCAGTTTCGTGGTACCAAAAAAAAGGGAATAAAAAAGTAAAAGGTAATAACGCGCGCCCTTCACACTTTATACAGTCCCACATTGCCACCTTGAAACATGTTTGAAGATGATTTCCACAATACTTAACTCGTTCTATGCAAAAATGTGGGTAGAATTTAAAAAATATTCGTGCTAAAAACATCCGGGCTAATGGAATAATTCAATCGACAAAAATAGTCAGTATCTGGGCTTATGGAATTTGAGATCAAGCTCAAATTTTGGAATCGACTGATGCTGTATACGTGATGCTTTTTTTATCTCGACCCTGAAAGCGAATTAAATCAGCGTGTAAAGAATTATTTCATTCGGGCGATTTCATTCTTCCCACTAGTTGCATTTTGTGTCCGAATGGTAGGAAGAGCCATTGTTACATAATTATATTTTATCAAGATAAAATTAAACTTTTATGATTAAATACATTATTTCAAGGTGGTCTGCATTAATTTTTTTAATTTACACTTGGAAAGAGTTTTTTGGTCAATTTGTTATGTTTTTGTTTCCTTGTTTGAGACATTTGGAGGTTGGAAGATTTTATGTTACCATATGAGGCCAATGTAAAAGAGTTGGGACATTTGATGGGAAATATATTTGACAAGCACGCAAGGCGAATTGAATTTTGAAATAAATTACAGGTAAATGAGGGCAAAATTGTCAATTATTAATTAAGCCAGCTTTGGAAAATTAAATACTGAATTAATTCAACCCATGTAAATGCTTCAAATTTGGTGATGCTCTAGTCGCACCTGGATAACACGTGTTTTTCAGAATTCAGTTTACTCACCAATCCCAAAGGTCGCAGTTCTTGGCCATTGGAAAAAAGGACTTTTATAAAATCCGCCTTTATACTTTGAATAATAAACAGTAAAGTTCCATTTCCTAAGGCATAAAAAAAACGTTATAAGCATCATAAAAAATTACAATTAAATCTATTATTAAATGTAAATAGACCTCTCTAATGCAGTATTGAACGTGGAAAGCACATGGCTGAACTTGATTGATTTTAACCTACTTCTTTGCTAATAAATGAGAATAAACCTGAGCCCTGTTTTCATTAGATAAACGATTCGAACTAATTAAACAAATTGGACGATATTACTCATGTAAAGTTGTTTAATTAAATCACATTCCTTGAAAAATACAGATTGTCTTGCAACCCGTTTAACTTAATCACGTAGGGAAGTTAATGCGGAAAACAGTTCCGACACGTGATACATTTAGGGCATCAAAGTCACAGTATCCTCCATTAATCTTTTCACGGGTTTTATTTTCTTTCTCAGAGCTAAAGAGGGGAAAGGGTAATGGAGGGCATAGGAAAAGCAGGTTAAATTCTTGCAAAGATATAAACCATATTTATTTACCTAATACATATCTTTTTCACATTTCAACCCTCTCTTCACCACATCCTCCTAGTCAAGGTGAACCACACATCTCAGGAGGAGAAGTACAACTAGCATCTAATAATTTGACTATCTCCAACTAGGCAGGAATTGATCACGAAAAATGGTTAAATTTAATATCATAAATTTTTTTATATATGTTCTGAATTTTTTGTGATATCCGTTTATGAGCACGTAACATTATGTTCCAAATATTTTTTTCAACTTTCACTTTTAGAGTCAAATTACCTGAAGCTAAACAAGAAAATCTCCTGCAAGACAAGAAATCCATTTCCCTAGATTTCCAACGTAATTGATCAAAATGAGGATCTAGAAAAGAGTTAAT
The DNA here is from genome assembly GCA_034686365.1 of Pachymerium ferrugineum. Taxonomy (NCBI): domain Eukaryota; kingdom Metazoa; phylum Arthropoda; class Chilopoda; order Geophilomorpha; family Geophilidae; genus Pachymerium; species Pachymerium ferrugineum. The sequence goes on along the minus strand of JAQGAS010000435.1, from coordinate 45,290 downwards.
ATTACAGTGATTAAGCTAAAAATATTATGTAAATTAATAATTTTTTTAAACATAGGAATGAAAGTGCAAGTTAAAAAACGGGAATTTTAATTCATTTGTCATTGTGCCAGAAAATACCTCAAGCTCACCTTTTAACATTCTTCAACCGATTCACATCTGAATAATATTCACACGAGTAGGTTTTGCCAGTAGGTTTCAATTTCCACTCCCCTAATTTAAAATACAAATAAATTTCATAACCTTTATCCGATTTTTATCTTCTATTCCATAAAACATTAAAAAGTATACATTCAACACTGAAATGAATGAAGTAACATTTCGAATGGAAATTTATTCAACAATTCATCCACCACTGGGTCAACTGTGTATAAACAAATTTTATAGCCTCTTGTTATAATAAAAAAAGCCAAGCCTCTGAAAGCCTACCGTGTTTATTTTCATTTATTTTCCGTCCAGTTAACCAATTTCAGCACACTGGTCCTTGATATTCTCAATCGACAGAGGTTGCGCCCTCTCTTTCAAATCTTTACATATCCCGATTGGATGTTTAAATTTTTAAGTTTTTTTTTCTTTTCATCGTCATCCTCCCCCCGAGCGAATGCCGCTGGTGTCGAAGGAGAACAAGAGGAATAAGCGACGAAAGTCATGCATCCTAATCAGGATCTGATGCTCCGAATTCGTGACCCCAACAGAAAGAATCTGCGCATCCTCCTTCAGCAGATGATCATCAACAGGTATATAAAGGGGCGACACTTCACTGAGGAATCATCCAGAACTCACCTGGCTTACAGGTAAGAACACCTTCTCCCACACATTGGATTTTATTCAACGGTTTTGGATTTTTATTTTTAGTTGAAGTCAAATTCCATCAAATCCTATCAAATCAACATGAAAACCGCAATCGTTGGTAAGAGAAAATTATATTTTTTTGTAAGGTAACAAAAATTAACTATCTCCCCCCTATTTTAGTGTGCCTTTGCTTGGCCTTAGCAGTAGTTGGTCGTGTTGTCGTAAGTTCAAACAAGCTGTTTGATGTAATATTTTAACATCAACCAACGATTTTTTTTTTTAATTTTTCAGAAACGTCAGGCAGGCGGCGCCTACAATTTACCTGATGGTGCAGAATTGATTGTGGGATCCATCAAAACAGGATTCTCCTGTGCTAACCGAATCTACGGTTATTATGCCGACACTGACAACAACTGTCAAATCTTCCACATCTGTGTGAATCATCAAGATCCAGAGAACGGAATCGACGAAACCGTTCAATACAGTTTCTTCTGCGGCAATCAAACAGTGTTTGATCAAGCCAGTTTGGTCTGCGCGTATCCTGATGACGCCACCCCTTGTTCATCAGCAGCTTCACTTTACGATGAAGTGAACAGAAATTTCGGTATCACCGACAGGCCAAGCGGTTAAATTTTGAACCTTGTAATTACATCGACTACCTTTTCCATCGCAACCTTTTGATCTCCTTGCCTAACAGTGAAGCCAATCGTGAATTCCATGCTGTATGAGATATTTTATTCTCATACAGCATGGCGCCGAGACTTTAGAGCTAAATTCAGTTGATCGAAATATTAGGTGACGGCATCCATTGGTTAATTGGATATGAAAGAGATGACAATTGAACTGGCTTATTGTGTAAATAGTATTGGCTCCAGAGTACTCGGCTTTTATGGCAGTAAAAATGTCGGGCCATGTAAAATTAAGGACTTGCTGCCCTTATGGGGCTTTTATTTTATTTGCTACAATAGTTGTTTTGTAATGAATGAAGCATTTGAAAAATGAATAAAAAAAATCTTGCAGAATATATCTTGTCTTTTTTTTCTCATAATAAAATGCCCAGAAGGAAAAAACTATAAAATAGTGAAAGCTGACCTTTAACTTGATGTAAAATATTTGGTGGTTACAAGCGTGTGTGTGTAGACACGTGACCGCAAAAACCGAAAGGCCGGGGTCATGGTAGATGAGATTGAGACACGTGTTGCTCTTTGGCTTTTGTGTGATCTATTGGTCCCTGACCACAACTTCTAGTCCATTTGAGGCCACGAATTGCCTGTGGATTCCTAAGCAAACAATCCAAAATGAAAAATTATCTTTTCTGACTTGATAATAAATAAAATCAATACCGTCAAAACTTACTGTTGATAAGCATCTGGGAAAGCCTGTAGTGGAATATGATGAAACCAGATGTCTTAATTTATTTTATGCGTGAAAGGAATGACTTTCACTTTTTGACATACTGAGTTGGAACTTATTTGCAAATTTTCAAAAATGAGGTTTCGGCCTGAAAGCAAAAGAATTTTTTATTTTGTTTTAAATTAATCTCAAGCTGTTTTTGGAGCATAATTCATCGCACGAAATGTTGTAATATAGGCAACGAGCGTAAAGTAACAAACATCTGACACCGCCGTCCTACATCTTTGTGCATATCTTTTATCCGACTTTATCCAAAACGTGAGCAATCTTAAACGAAAATCTAGTTTTTTCATTTTTTTCATCTGGTTAATGAAGGAAATTGACAGATTTAGTAATGTAAATAAGCCAATTAAATTTCTACAATTTTCATAATGTTTTCGTAATTTCCATATTTAATAAAATGTGCTTTTTTGGGATTTAATATATGAGATCTCGTTTTCTGAATATTTATATCTTCTCTTTCATTGCTTTCATAAATTATAGCAACCCTCAATCATGACCTCCTTTTTCATCCTTCAACAGTTTTATTTTGACCTTATCCATATAACTGTCACTTTGCAATATGTTAATACGTGGTTTTCTAATATTTTTATATATAAAGTGCCTTCAATTTTTTCGAAGATGAATCCTGTTTGCATTTATTCGTAAATAAACGTTTTTTAAAATCAAGGCACTATCATAAAAAATCAACGCCTAAAAATAGAAATTTGGTAAATAAATTCACGTTTGTTTTATACAATTATTTGAGTTTCCCATAACCCGTGATTTAAAAGCATCATAAACTTTGAATGCCATAAAATTAGCCAGTAAATTACAGGTTGCAGGTTTTGTTGAAAACTAGAAAACGAGAAGAAAAGTAAACACATGCAAATCAAATGTTAAGTAATTAAACTTAATTTCCTTTAATGGTTACCTTTTTCAAATCCAGGAAATGTGTAAGTAGAGTGTGAAGAATGCCATTTGCATATTTTCGAATTTCCTCAAATTTTTTTGATGTTACTAATTTTTTAAATTCCAAAGATTATCTGGTTTTTTCCATTCTAAACCAAGATAACCTTTCAACTCGGGAAAGGGGTAGCAAAAAGTAGGACACATCTATTTGCTGCAGGCGAAAGAGGTGAAAACCAGTTTAATATAAATATTCCAAGATTTATGCAAAATAAGGAATTCACTAGAAATAATAAAGCAACCTTACTTTTACAAAAGTGCTAAATAATTCCAACGAAACACTTCTTTCACTTCCTGAAGTTTAAGCCTACTTTGAGCATTGAAAAGATTTCCCACATTGCACTTTTGTCAAATTTCGTGACCGGCTACGGCGCTTCCTTATCCGGTCGATCTTAATTAATTATGATACGTCAAGTCAGGTGGCAGAAAATTCCAGCCCTTGCTGGCCCACACTTCCACTTAATTTGGAGTTATGCTTCTTGAATATGATTACCGATTGTGTCGTTAGATGTAAATGGTCTCATAAATATTCTTCAGATATAACACAAAGTCAAGGTGACGTCTTATCGTATACGTGTCCGAAGATAATGATGACCTAATTCCCACCTAAAAATTGATACTGTAAATTAAACCATCGCTACTTCAAAATTTGTGTTACGAAATGTGTGCATTAAATTAAGCTACAGAACATTTGAAAATTTTGTTTCCTTATTAAGGTAAAAAAAGGGGTTAGGGAAAGAGAAAAGAAAAGTGTGTCATTTTCTTATCTGCATCAACAGAATGTTAATTGAAAGAAAAAATTGTTGGTTTGTGTGAATTTTATTATTAACCTGATTTCTTTATTTCGAAAATCTCTCCGGAAATCATTTTCTTTCTCATACGAAATTAAGACTAGATAATAACAGAGAAACAAAATAAGTGTAAAACAAAGATACTTTATTCATTTTTTTTCAATAAACTTATCTGTACACACACATAATTTTTAAGACTTTTTCATGACATTTTACATAATTTTTAATTATATGGCAATCTCATCGACTTAAGCACCGCTACATTCCCGAATTTATATCCGTCATAAATCTGAGGTCACATGACTATGATTTTTTTTTTTTTTTTGTAAAAGTTATATATCCAGTAACTTCAAGTCCATGACGTCAATTGTGCACTGTTAATATTTGACTTGAAGATTCTGTTAATGAGCGATTCGATTGATGAATGGTATAAAATCCAATTCGAGTACATCCACATCCATAGCAGGTAGTCGTGATCAAATTATTCGGCAACAAAGACTTGAGCCCCTCACTTTCTTACTGGGATTATTCCAAAATTTCTGTTGACCTCATCGTACAGACTCGGAGCGGTTTGACAAGGAGTTGCATCCTCGAAATGAGTGCAAACCAGGTTGGCTTGGTCGAAGACCGTCTGGTTACCGCAGAAGAAACTGTACTGCGCTACGTCAATGACATTTCCGAGATCGTCTTGGATCGGCACACAAACGTGGAAGATTTGGCAGTTGTTGTCCACATCAGCGTAATAGCCGTATATACGCCCACCGCAAAGGAAACTACTAACGTAATTGCCTACAACTAGCTCGGCACCGTCAGGTAGCACGTACTGTGCAGCTACCTGAAAATTTATAATTGAATAAAGTGAAATGTATTAAGAGTTAGAAATTGAAACCTACCACTCCAATAAAGACAGCCAAAACTGTGAAGTAAAAATAAAGTCACAATTAAATTTTTAAAATGAGTTAAGAATCATATACCTGAAATGACGAGCTTCATTGCTAAGAATTGGTTGCTAAAAATTGCCTAAAAAAGAAAATCACGTAATGTAATATTGCATAATAGGTAAGAGGTGGTCAAATCCAATGTGTCTCTTACCTAACGATGTTGATGGGGAGCTCCTCTAAAGACGATCTAGTGAATGAGTTGTGTTCCTCCCTCTTTTATACTCTCACTAAACCACGTGGGTTTGAGAATGTTTTCCTTGTCCATCGAGTTCAGTGATGAGATCGGCGACCGGCGAACCCACATCCCTCCCGATCCAGTTTAATACGCATGCTCAATCCGTGAGGTCCGGTGCTCCACTTCCGCCCAGAGCTAGTCTTTTAGGTGGCCTCATCATTTTTCCTCCCTACTCATCCTTCACGTGTTATCAACAGATCCTCCCAGATTGACCTCTGCGTGTCTTTTAACCTATTTCATAGCTTCCATGCGTGTGAAAAATGAAAATGTCTCTTCATTTTCCATAAAAATAAAACACATGAGTCATTACAGTGAAGTGACTCCACTTCCAAAGGGGTGCTAAGACGGAAGTCTCAGCGTGGAATTGAGTTAAAGAAAGGAAAGCTCTGAATAATTGTCGTGAGAGACATAAAAAAAATTCCCCGGTCATTATCGTGATTATCGCATTTAGACAAGAGAAAAAATTAAAAAAGGTCACCCTCCTATTGCTACTCTTTATTAAGTTGCTGGTATGTCATTACAAGCTCAATCTCCATGGAAACGGTATCGAATTCATCAGACCAAGAGACGAGATTGAAGATGAGAATTGTTCAAATGGAGCACGGCCCAAATTGAAAAATTCTTAACACGAGAAAATTCTCATTAAAATTTTAATTAGGATTTCACCTCGCATTCATTCTCGCGTACTGTGTATATATATATTGCACACTTCATTCATTTAATCTAGGCCTCTGGATAAAAAAGCTTTTTTTCAAGTTTATTCATGTTTTTTTTAAATGTAAAGGCAAGACAAAAGGGAGAGCAAACAGGCGGAAATTTGTAGGTAAACTGACACACATTAAATTTAATCGACACCCAAGTTCATTCTCCTCTCTTGTTAACGCTTTTTGTAAAGAGATATTAGTCGAGTGCATTATCACACATCTTGGACTTACTGTCTTTTGGTGAAAGTAGAGTAAATTGCTAAAGGCAAGTAGAAGCAGGTTGCATCTGATGCGCTAGGCCAACGAACTAAGAGGTCAGGAGATCAATGGGAAGCCGAATCATGGCGCGCGCGAGGGAGCCTCATGCACGACTTTGGGTCCGTCCATCTTTTTCAAATCCCTGTTTTTAAAGAAAAAAATAATTCATTGCTGAGCAGAATTAATAAAGGGAAATAACTTTTTGTAACTTAACTTGAAATATTACAGGCATGACGACCAGACTGGTTTTACACTCGATCTATCATGTTTTACGCATAACTTAACGCTATTGGAAGATTTCAACGCCTGAAAAGTGTGATAAACTGTTTGTTTTGTCAAATATCGCAAGGTAAAAATATTCATTTTATGCTGCATGAATAAATTTTATTACATGTAAAAATGTGTACAAAATCTTTGACGTGACACAAACATATAAGCAACAATTACAACATCACAATTTTTGAGCAATCGTCTGTGTGATTGAAGTGACTTCTGTTGGCAAAAAGGAAAGTCTCGTAACTTTATCCGTTTGCTTTTGATGGACTGAACTTTTTTGTTGACCTTATAATCGTCAAATTTAGCACCAATAGTTCTTTCTGCCCGCAGAGGAGGCGATAGAATGACAATGCCCCAATTTAAATCCAGTCAAAAGCTGAAATCGGGTTGTTAAATCCAAATTCTGCTCCTGGCGAAGTCCACTTGTCAACATCAATCAGCTAAAGCCTGGTACATAAAAATGGTCGAGATCATAAGGGTTAATGGACGGTGGGAGTGAACGTCTTTTTTTTTTCGATTTAACCAGCTGGCCTGTCGACGATTCCAAATCTGCTATTAATAGCATCGTAGAGACCAGATGCGCCTCCGCAATTCAATAAATCGTCTTGATGGACACACACCAAATTCTCTTGATCGAAGACGGTTTGATTGCCACAGAAGAAACTGTATTGAACAGTTTCGTCAATTCCATTTTCTGGGTCTTGGTGGTTCACGCAGACGTGGAAGACGCGGCAGTTGTTGTCCACATCAGCGTAATAACCGTAGATGCGGCCAGCGCAGGCGAAGCCGGTCTTAATGCCTCCCACAATCAATTCAGCACCATCAGGCAGAGTATAGGCGTTACCTGCTTGTCTTTTCACCTATAAATCAAATATTAATTAAACTGCAATATGATAGCCGTGTATTATAAAACTTACCAGAGCTGATGCAGCAATTGCCACGCATACACAGACTATAAAAAAACCGATAAAAAAAAATTAAGGTTAATTGCATTATTTAAATATATAAATTCAATGTAAAAATATTTCAATTACCAATAATGGCGATCTTCATGTTTGAAGGACCTGGGATAAAAAAAAGTTTAGAAAAAGTTTCTAATATAAAAGTTTCTTTCAAACTCTCACCTGATTAAACTATGTAAAACCGGAAGTAAGAGGATGGAATAGTGGAAGTGAAGTGTAAGTTGCTCTGGTGTTCTTGCTGCTTTTATAGCAGAAGATGCTCCCCTGTTGTCGTATTCTGTTTGATGACGGCCGACGATCAAGTTGACCCCGAACGAGAGCTTATTGAGATTCAGGGGGGGCGGTCGTGGGGTCCAGCCACTCACCTTTCCCTGCACGATCTCTCCCTTTTTTTTTTTTTGGATGTCTCACCTCCTACTCAAGTAATCAACATATCGTATAATGTGCCATTAAGCTGACATTTTTGCGAAATAAATTTTATGGGTCATGAATAAAAATAGCGAGTTAATGTAACAATTAATATGAATATTGAGGCCAAAAAGATTCATAGTATTCAAGATTGAGCAAACTTTCTAATGTCATTTCCAGTTTTACCTCAATTAAACTATTTTGTTTGCATTTGGAAATGAAAGGCAAATAAATGTAATTAAATCGACCCAATTTATTATCATCATAAAAGATTAAAGACTTAGTTTAACCTGGCCTTGGGCGATTCCTTTCTTGGTAAGCCACTCTTGCAAGCACGAAACTTGTCTGAAGAGTGACTCAAGAATGCGGCAGAGCTTGTTGAAAGACGAAAAGATTAAGCACCTTCACCTTTCTTATAAAGACAATTGAGTTGGAAATCTCGTGTTGAACCTACGAATTGCTGATAAAGTACCGACATGTAAAAAAAATTTAGAAAACAACAACAAGCGTGGAAAAGCAGGTTAAGCCTGCATCTCTATGTCACGATTTAATTCTCTCTCAAAGATATAATTGTAGTTGCAATCAGTTATTGGTCAGTGCCCTGGATCAAACCTTTTAGTAAAATGATAGTCTTTGCTTATTCTTAGTAAAAACTTGCCTGAGATAAGCTTTAACTATTTGGTTTACACGACTGTCTTTTTTTTTTTTTACTTCTCATGAAATTTCATCAAGTACATCATAAAATTTGCTTATTTAACTGTTCATTTTTGAGGCCAAATGAGATGTGTGGAATTTGGTTTTTTGTCCTATTAAATACGTGATATGGTTTTTGATTATTCCGATTGTAAAAAGTCCATAATTGCAATATACAAATAAAACATAATAACAGTAAAAATTTAGTTCTATTTTCCATTAGGTAACTCCTATAAGGGACCCAAGAGAAAGTTTTTCCCATGAGATCTGTCTTTAAGAAGTCATTATGTCTGTTAATAATGGTTCTGACCTAGTCCAAAAGGGACACGCTAACCCTTAGGCACAGGAAATTGTCTCTAAATGGAAATATAAAACTATAAAGTGACTTCAGATTTGTACGAAAAGTCTACTCATGCATACTAAACAACTTTTTTCCTTCGTACAATTTTTATAGTTACAGTTTTACCTAATTGCAAAGAGGATTCCTTTTAAATTTATGGATGGCTAAATCACCTTACCAGCTTCACTTTGACTTTTAAATGATACTCTTTCGCAAAACCAACTTTTGTTTTTTTTTACACGTAATATCAAATAGAGGTCAGTTTCTTTGCCTGTCAGAAGTTATGATTCCATCCTTAACCTTTTTTAAATAACAAGGATAACACAATAGTTACTAAAACCCTGGCCATCATTTCAAACATCAAGGTTCTTCCTACATTTCCAGTTGCCAATACTTGCCTTCAAAGTTACATCGTTATCATACCGGAAACGAAGGAATTTTTTTTTATCTAAAATCATATAATAATTCAAGACAATAAACACGTGGAAAACTGGTCATGTAGAATGTAATTTTAAGTGAAGTTTTGACCATATTGCGGCCTTGATACTTAATGCAACATCATGGAAATTGGCCCCCATATAAATCCAAGGCCTTTTGCTCGTCCAACACGGATCTTTGCCAACGGCAAGGTAGTTTGGTTCTGGAAGTAGGCCAGAGGGCGAAGATGCGCCGTTGCAGTTGATTCTGGATGGCCTCAATCTCGACTGTTGCTGATGGTGTCTGCAGAGGTCAGCCCACTCGTCACGAAGAAGGAAAATGGGTGTGGAGAAACTGCAAAGGCGGACCGTAATGTTAAAATAGTAAAGAATTACAAACTTCGTCATTCTGTCACTCTTTTATGCGATGGATTGATGGTACTATTATTCAAACCTGTTTTTAATAAACGAGTCATTTTTGGTAATTCCCTAGTTTTTGACTATATATTTAACTTTTATAGTTTTAAATGTAACACTGAAATTGTTACCTTATTTAAATATCTATAAATCTATAAATCTATAAATAATACAAAAACTAAATATTTTGTTAATAAGGTTAAATCTAATTATACAAAAACGTACGTTAATTAAGTATCTGACACTTGTTTCTTTTCCACTAAGTAACTTTTAACCAAGTTGTGGCGAAAAAAACCTGAAACTTTTATTTTCATATAATTAACCCATTGGAACTTTGATAAGCTTCGACCTTCCGTGTTCTTATGTGAAGTTTGTGAAAATGGTTGGTTCAAAGAACTGAGTAAACGTGATTAATTTTCCTTTTTAAACTTTTTTCTCTTATCACGATTACTTTGTTTTTTACTACTTAAAATAATTGAGTCAATTACTTATACAAACTTTACGAAAACTTAATTTCAACCGTCATTATGTGCAAGCTGCTCACGCAAGGTTTTCTGTCATCTTGCCGTCATGTACTTCCCTCTCTGGGAGAAAAATGAAACTAAACGCACGCTCCAAATTTAAACCCGTCTGAATGTTGTTTAGTGCGTGAATCAATTTTTAACTTATCATTATTTTTCCGAATTATATTTTCTTAATATTTACGACTATTTTAATTTTGTTTAGTTCACTGCCCTTTGTGGAGAACGATTCATTTATGAACAGTTTTTCACCTTCAACCTTTGACTTTTACTAATCCATCACACAGCATGTTTGCTTTTATAATGCAAATAATGTGAACACTAATAACCTCGTCTTAACTTCGTCGATGGCTGTCAACACTCAATCTGAAATTAAACTAAGTAACAACAAAAAGTTTTAACTATAACCTTTTTATTTGTTTTAAATTGCTCTACTTATAATTAGCTATGAAAATATACATATTTTTTTCTTTCATTATATAATGATATGTTTGAAGCGTCATCAGCAAATGGCGTTATATTTACACCTATACAACTAATATAAGTATAAATATCACATCTAATATAATATGCACTTTACGTATACAATGAACTATGTTTTGCAAAGCACCGTTACACATTACAATGAACTGTCCAAATATATAATAAAAATTTCAGCGACGATTATTGGCACATGCATAATCCACTCGTGAATCCTTAAATTACTGGTAATAAGTTCTCAATGTAAAATACAGTCCAAATGTATTTAACGGCAAAACAGCCAGTCAAAATAAAACGCATTTTTACTTCTCGGTTGTTTCTTTAGCGGTGGTCGATTTTCCATTCGTCGACGATGTTTTGGTAATTACGGCTTCCTTAGTATCTTTGATCGTTGTTTCCGTTGGTTCGTCTCCAGCTGATCGTTGACGGAAGGGGCGATCAGTTACTCCGAAATTTCGATTCACCTGGTCGTAGAGGCCAGCCGCTTCACTGCAAGGCGTAGCATCATCAGGATAAGTACAGACGAGTGATTCCTGGTCAAACACAGTTTGATTTCCACAAAAGAAACTGTACTGAACTGTTTCGTCTATTCCGTTCTCAGGGTCAAGATGGGGTACGCAAACATGGAATACTTGGCAGTTGTTATCAGGATCCGCATAGTAACCGTAAATACGACCACTGCAAGAGAAGGTCGTTTTGATGGCACCGACTATAATCTCAGATCCATCAGGAAGATTATAGGCAGAGGATGAACTTGCGCCAGAGGACTGTCGAGCAACTGGTGCAGAAGCTGCGGGACGGGGAGCTGGTGGAGCTGCTGCGGGTGCGGGTGGCTCGGCGGCTGCTTCCTGATCTTCTTCTGCCTGACGCCGTGCCTGAGACGACCTTAGATTAAGGGGAGCATCGAGAAGCTATGGAAATTAAATTAGACGTTACTTAATTAAATATTAAAAATTTTGAAGGTAAAAATTATTTACATTTTGAGACCAAACTCCAACCAGGCAAAGTGTCAATACTTTAAAAGATAAAAATTAATAAATCAATTAAATTAAGAGTTGATTAATTAAAAATAAAAACATACTTGAAATAGAAAAAGCCTTCATTTCGGGGATGGTGAAAATTGTAGTGCGGAAAAGTTGTTATCTTGCGAGGAAATCCAACAGAAGCTGCAATAGAAACCGTTGAGGTAGATGTTCTGGGTATTCAACTTTTGCGTGTTTTACCTACGGTTTTCTCCGTCAAGTGAGATGAAAGATTTCCTCTTTTGAGTGTCGGCTTCTATTTATATAGGATCTTTATTACTTCACGTGACAGGGAAAGGTCACGAGGAGATGAAAAAACGGGCGCACGTTTATTGACGGTTTTTTATTCTCTTCTTTCTCCTTTGACCTCTCAATTGGCCCCTCGGTGACGTTACTGCAGATGCCATTCTCGCCTCCGGCTTTTACCGCCTCCGGTGGCATTTTGGCAATACGTTCGACAAATGAAACTGGCCTCCTTCGCAGCTTGGAGATGTCAAAGGTCAGTACGATGCAATTCTTCCATGATGATGCGCAGAAGACGGAGATTTATAAAGTAACTGGAGATCCTTCTGGATAAAAGAATAAATAAAAAGTAAAAACGAATTGTCAGAGCGTGCGAAAAATTTATATGAACAACGTATCTGGAAATGAGAGTTTTCGTGATTACCATCTTAAAACCTTTTTTTTTTTTAAATGACATTTAAATATTAGCAAAAGCTTATAAATTAGATTTTCACATATTTAATAGTTGAATATTTAGTAAAACTTTCGATTTGCAACTTTTTCTTTTGTACGATGCGTCGAGTCATTATAACAAAGGATCTGTGAAAATAAAAGCTCTAGCGACCCCTTTGCCGTATGAAAGAGAAAAGAAATGGGTCACCTCACGAATATATGGTTTTTTATTTTCATTTGAGTGATGACTCAGTCCATAAAAAAACCGTTTATTTTGTTCAGGCGAAAATTTTAAATTAGGTAAAATTGAGGAAAAAATTCTTACAACACTTTGTTTATTTTCGTCAGGAAAAGAAAAAAATTAATTATAGTTCCTTGTTTCTCTGTTTCTCTAAGATTTGTTTTGATTCTGACACGAACATGAGTGATAAATGATGATTGCTCCCAGATTTCGCAATTCCAAAAAATTGGTATGCGCATCGTGCATTTATACACAAATAGGAATTAATAATCTCTCCTGTTTCTGACGGATAAAAATTGCAAAAAAGATGAAATAACCTTTAACGGCACGGGGCACAACTACAGAAAATTCTATAACGGAATACATGAATGTTAATAATTTTTCTTGGGAGAAACCTGCAAACTGCAAGTCACTATGACAAGGCAAATTGTTTGATTTAACTGCACATCACTTATTAAGATTGCCATAAAGATTAATCCGACATTAAATCGTGATGACTCTGACCAATGAATGATAAAAGATCATCTTTATGTAATTTGATGATCTCATAAACGAATACAGAGTGCAGCTCGTAAATCATGACATCAAGTCTATAAAATATTTTTATAACTTACACGGTGCAAATAAAAAAAGAAACTCTTCTAGTCCCTCTCTCGATAATCTGTGTGTGCGTGTAGGAATTCGTAAAAAAATTCTTTTGATTTCCTTGAACGGTATTTTGAGTGATAGTCCGATTAAGACAGCGTAAGCAACGTTCGGGTAATTTAACTGACACACCGAATCACGATTGGCGGTCAAAGATTTGGTATAAAGCAAAGGTCAGTTTATTAAATGTTGGCATGAATCGTTTCTCTGTTAAAGAGTTTCCTCAACTTGAATTTTCGAGAATCATCAAATAATAGTGTAGAAGAAACCTGAACGATACTCGCTTTGAATTTTGATCAAAAACCTATTGTGAGACTAGAGGGTGAAGGTTGATTTTGTTTATGTTTTCTCATTTGCACATGTTTGACCCTGTAAACTAAATACTCGAAAAGTTCAATAACAGCTTAAAGCATGTTTTTAATATTGAGTCATTAATTTACCGATTCTCCTAATTTGTCAAACTAATTTGCACCTTAAGTTTAGTACACCCTTAATTCGATTACACCAAGAGTTTTTCAAAGTGAAGATTAATGCTTTTTAAAAGTTTTTCACAATAGCTGATCTCATGCTGCACCAATGCCATCCAAAACCCGCAAAAAAGTTCAACTAGTTAACAAAAATGACTACTCTAATATGATCACATAAACCCGGAATGCTGAACTTGTGATTTATTCGAGTATTAGCAGTGAAAACCCACGTAAAATTTGTTCCAAACTCGACCTTTATCATCATCATTCATTGGTACATGACTTGTACAGCGAATCTAATTGCTGGATAAAAAATTCGAAACAAGTATTCATATAAACAGTGGCGTCGTTATAAATTTCACTTTTTAAAATTTTGCCACAACAAAATGTACGTGATAAGAATAAACGCATTTTCAATGACATTTTCTCGGTAAAGCACATAAAAGAATAAACCACGCGTTTTTATAATTATAAAATTTTTCACATTTCGTAAAAGTTAAAGTCGCAATCGAGTTTCCACTTTGATAAGTAGAACTAAAAATTAAAGGCAGGGAACGTTCCCTCTCTTTCTCCGAAAAACCTCCCATTATGACCTTTATTGACGCCAACCGACGAGAATGAGTCGTCCGAAGACAGACTTCAATTTGTATGGTAAATAATAATAATAATCCTTGAGTTTTGATGGACAGTAGGCAGGCTACCTGTACACAACCTGTTTATCAACAACCTATTAACGTGTGTCGCATCTTTGTTGCACGACTAGATGAATTTGATTGCAAAGTATGCTAGAAATCTAAATTTTTTTCATATTTTATGACCAGTTGTTTACTTGATTTAGTGTTCATAGTTGCTAATCACTTGGCCTCCAAAAGCTTCTGGGTCACGACTTTTTACTTTTCGTGTGTTAATGTTTCTTTGGCTTGATGATAACCCTTCACACATTTCTTTTTCTGTTGAAGCAGCAATATAGTTATTAAAAATTTCGTGATGATCATCCGAGCAAAAGCTTGCTCTTAATTTATGACCATCTTCAACCTGGAAGTCATAGGAAATTGGAGGTAGATAAACGTAATTTTTAAATTATTTAATCGTAAACTTCCCAACAGGCTAGGAAACCAGACGAAACAAACGTTGATTTAGCAATGATGTGTTGTGTAAAACTGGTGGGCCAGAAATGTTGGATGTTGGTTATAAGTCAAATCCTGAAAACAAATCTCTTTATAAAAAAGTAAGTTAAAACATTTTTTATCTTCTATTGAAACTTATATGAAATCATCACCAGGACCAATTGTATAGTTAAGATGCAAATCGAATAAGTCACTTCATATCGCAAAAAAATTTGTAACCTCAGGTGACTGAGGTTTTAGCTTCAGTTTCATGCCAGTTTAGATTCATTGTCTGCTATCTTTATACTGGCCTGGATCTTCCACTGATTATGAATAATTGTCACTTGTCCATAATAGGATTTAACGAGGAAGGTGTAGGCCTACTCATAACAATGTGATGTTTGCGCATTGGCATGCCGCATGACCCTGATGTACTGTCCCACCACATGATATGGTGTGTTTAACACACCATCTGCCAGGGATAATTGAACAAACTAGTAAACTACTGCACATACTACTAGGACTATGCACACCTTTCACCGACCTTTTACTACTACTCCTATCATTGTTCGACTATTTCCTACCTATTTTTTTAATAGTTAAATAGGCCTATCTCGTACACAGGAGCTGTTATAAGTCGATCGTTTTTATGACACCTTCACGTGTTACAAGTCCTACACCCATAGCAAAAAAGTCGCCATTTCACTCCGTTGAAGAGTTTTGCTTGTCCCATGGTCAACTCTGCGTTTAATGCAAATGCACTTAACTCCAATTTTATGATATGTTAACTCCTAATACGGTGGCTAATAAGGTGGCTTGCACAGGCATTTTATATATAGAAATACATCCTCTTTTTTAAGTGTAATTACTTCCTTAAGCAGTTTTGTGAAGATTTACCTCATAAACGAGTACGTTTAATTGCAATATGGAGTAAGTTGCTACGAAATTGGAGTATCTGTACTCCAAAATTAGAGTTGAAGTAGTCCAAACCATGGGACAAGCAAAACTACTCAAATGGAGTGAAATAACGACTTTTTTTCTATGAATGTAGCCATCCCCTGTACGTCCCTCTTAAAGACAAACGAGTAAGTCTTTGTTTTAACCTTCGTGATTATCTTTCAATTCAATTAAAAGTATTGTCTGGAGTGCAATTTGGAATGAGACTACAATTCCTTTGATACGTGGCGAACAATTCTAGTCACTGGTCTGATTGGAGATTTGAGGCGCGATTTTGTATTTTGGGATTTGGTTTTTAAATTGGACAAACTATTTCAAAGTTGGCTTGCACAGACATTTTATGGTAGCAAACAATTTTAAGAAAACTTAAACCAGAAATTGCACAAACTGATGATCAAGAGACAAATTAACAATTATCTACAATGAGTTTGGAGTAAACTATACGCAAAATACACAACACTCGTATACACAATTTTTTCATAAGATACTGGTGAGGTAATGTTCCTCCCTAATAACACGGGAGTTTTACTTTTGTTAGTTTAGACTAACAAAAAAATTTGATCCTAATTGAGCATTGTAATCAGCATTTCATCATATTGTTATCTTGCATCACTCTGCAGTCATTTGTAATCAGTGTACATACAACATCAACTAGATTTGGTGACTGTTTTGTGATTACTAAATGGTCAAAAGATAATAATCACTTGATCATATTTTAGTGATTTGATCGGTAAATAATCGAAAAAGTCCATCTTCTGATAAACAAATGACTATATGATTTAAAAAATCGACTAAAAATGATCAAATTTTTTTGTAAACTTAACTTTCAATCATTGACGGCTCTTACAAATTAATTAATCGAAATGTATAATACAATTAAATACCGTCAACATTAAAACGTTTGACATTAAAATGCTTGGTGACTTTTGAATGATTTGCTTTCTTGAGTATTAAATGGATAATTATTACTTGACCTAGTATTCCCTATTTTTTGAAGGAAATGGAGGTTAAAATTGATTATTAACGGTTATTAGTTATAAAAGAGACTATCTAACGGGTGACAAATTTGTAAACATGTTAGTCGTCTATTTGTCATAATTGTTCCTCTTTGTCCTCCTTACATAATGACACTGATTAACCTACTTTTCGCTATTAAATAAACCTCCTTATACGCCATTGATTAAACATATTACTGTAGGTAAATCAAAATTTCTTTTGGACATGCCTTTAGTGCCAAAATAATACTCGCCTCAAAATGGAAAGCAATATTTTTCTCTTGAATATTTTGCCACGCAAAGAAAGCAAATTTTAATAATTTTAACATGAAACTTTAAAAAAATTTCGTAATTAAAATCGTAATTAAAAGACTTATGTTTAGTTCTTCTTTTGAATTGACAAAACTTGTTGACATATCACGAGTTTCGAAAGCAATAGTTAAAAGTGAAAACAAGTTTTGCAATGAGCTGCGTTTCATATGTATTGTGACCTATTAAGAGCATGTATAATATACATAGCATGTATTAAACACTTAGCAATTCAATAAAATAGTGAGTGATAGTGAGTGTTCATACCAATTAAGAAATGTAGGGCTAATATAATTTGTAGAATTTTACAAAGAATCAAACCGGTTATTATGGGTGAGAGTGTGAAGAACCCAACTAGCTTTATCGTTACGTCTTGCCAAAAGTAAATCCTATTCGGGTTCACAAACGCTTACATTTTCAATGCTTTGCCAGCAGAAATGTTAATCTAATCAACTTTTGCGACCATAGACATACGAGTATTTCTATGATTGCGATTGCGATAAGTGTCGCCGGCTGGTGTCTGCTTATCGTACCCCAAATTTCACTAAAATGTTATTCTAGAAGATCAGGAGTCTGCAAACCTTTGACACTTGAGGAGATACATTAAAATCTAAATTACAGTGGGGAACGAAATGTCAACTTTTCAAGTTTGTTTTCAATTACGATTGCGATAAGTGTCGCCAGCTGGTGACCGCTTATATCGTACACTAGGTTTTCACTAAATATAATTCTAGATTCTCTAGATTCTAGTAAGATCAGGGGTGGAAATAAATAATGTAAGGCCGGTATGAAGTCGGGTATGGGTGTGGGTTCTTCACCCACAATGTATTACATTAGTAATAATTTTCCCACGACCACAAAATGAGTAATGATCAAGACTCTTAATATCTGTAAAATCTGATTTTTGTTTACTAAGCCTTTCTCACAGTACCTATACCTATACAAAGATATGAGTGTAGTCAACTTTATTGTAGATGATGTGTTTAAGACCAGTGTTATCTTTTTTCAATTTGTTTGCGTCAAAAAAATTAGGATTGGTATATTTCAAAACCATATTTCTGTTTTTTGATTTACATCGCACTCTTATAGCGACATTTTAAGTCCTCTAATGAAACTCCTCGAAATAAGAACATTGTAGCTGTATAATTTGCATAACAAGTTTTTGCCCTCATTGCTTCAGCCACGGGTGCAATAACAAATAATTCAAATTAAAATAGTTGTATCGCCAAAAACTCGTTTTGTCATACATCAAATTAAAATTATTGTGCTTTAGCTCTATTTCAAAAACGTATTGACATCCTTTACATCGCGACTTTACTTCTAAAAAAATGACATATTTGTGTGTCATAAATAAAAAGCGACTAGAATATTTTTTAAGAATATACAACATTTTAATACGAGTTATTACCTCGTTTACCAAAGAATCGTGAGAAATAAAATTATACAATAAAAATATAAGTGACTCCATATACAGTGGCCTACTGATTGATATAGAGGATTACATTAGAACCTGTCCCTTTTACAAGGTTGTTAAATAAATAAACAACACTCTAGCCCTGTGCTGGCCTGTCAGTTTTTCCAAAATTCTCATTAACGGAATATTTTGTTGGAGCTTGGTCGCATGGCAGAGCAGCCTCAGGAGTTGAACATACAAGACGCTCTTGATCAAAGACAGTTTGGTTACCGCAGAAGAAACTGTAGATTTGTGTATTTTGGGTTCCATCAGCCAGGGTTATAGGTACACAGACGTGGAAAATTTGGCATCGGTTTGCTACATCGGCATAGTAGCCATAAATTTGGCCTTGACAAGAGAAAGATGAGGTAATAGATCCAACTATCAGTTCTGCACCGTCGGGCAATGAGTATGCGGTGGCAGCTTGTCTTCTAACTTGTCTTTTGACCTGATATAAAAATTACACTTCAAAAATTCAATGGCTGTAGTAAAATGAATAATTACCATCGGACTGGCAAACGCAACAGCGAGCAACACAACTAATGGGCAATGAAATAAAAAATTTATAGCAGTTTAATATTTCACACGTGACACCGTACAGCTAATTAATCTTACCTGGCAGGATAATAAGCTTCATGATGACTTAATCACTGATTTGAGAATTACCTGAATGATTAAATTAAGTTGCAAGGTCGTTTTTAAAAGGTTAAAAATGAAAGTGAGAGTCTTACGTGAAGATGAGCGTGTGAAGATATGGTGCCAAATGATGCTTCTCATCACCTTATATACAAAAATATTAGGCGTCACGTGATCCCCTTGTAATGCACAACGGGTTTTGCTAAACTCAAATGGGTCAGCCAATAGTCTGAGAGATGGTAGAATTAATTCATAATCAAAAGACGTTTGTAAAAGTGAAAAAAAACTGTTAAACATCGTTGCAATTGTTAGATGACATCATGTGTTATTTTCGTTTGTTTTCAGTTTTATAGCAAAAGTTACGTAAAACATGAAGGGCTTTGTGAACATGTTTCTTTAGGAAGTGAAACTCGTATATTCATCGACTTGAATATTCCCATTTTTTCAGTTCGTCATAAAAATGTTTCACATTCCTCATCTTTACCTCGTTTCACCCTTTCACAGACTATTTTTTAAACGCTTTCATTTCTTAGTTGTCAAACCTTTGCCATCGCATAAAATTATGGAGAAAATATGTGGGTTAAGTACACGAAAGAAAACACCTTAGCTTCAAATTCGCGTGTACAACAAATCAAAACCTAAGAAAAATTGACAACTCGAGGTTGTACAGTTAAAATGGTTCAAGTTTCATCAAATAAATTTAGAAGAATTAATTAAAGGTTAGTAAAGATGACTTTTAATTTTTGTTGATGTCTCATCCTCTGTGTTCCTGACAATTTGAAAACATCTTATGTAACAATCTTATGCAAACCGAAATAAACAGTTTGGTGACAGTAATAATACGTTATCCCGCTGTGATATACGCTTCCATTTAATTGAAATTTTTAAAAAAATGAAAAAATAAAAGACTCGTTTTACGCATAAATATATACCTTATAGAAATCAGCTTTTTAAGTAGACTATCTTAAATGGACAAATTAGTTCTCTGAACATCTTGATGTCCTTGAAGAGACGCACACTTGCATTTTCGGTTGACCTGGTGACCCTACTAGAGAGAGTTTGTATCCCAAGGGTTGAAACACGACCACTAATACCTGTTCCATGACCGTGTTTGGATTTAAGTTACGATCATCTCTGAGAATTCTTGTTCTCCCTTCGAATCTCTATGGAAAATTCAATCTGTTACAGTCAACATAATAAATTTTCACTTTTTACCCATTAAGTTTTTTTCTGCACTCGAAAAAATGAATTTTTAATGTGAAATGAGGATGAGGACTCAAGGTTGCACAGAAAAAAGTGAATATTTCGGTAAAACGTGCAAATACCAGCCCGGAAGCTTTGAAATACGTGACACACAAAAGGGCAGAGGGTCAAGGCAGATACTGAGCATTGAAAAGATGAGTTAACATTTTTTTTACTTGCTGAGTGTTAAGTTGATAAAGATGTGGGTATAACTGTAATTAGTGAAATTGTTTTGCTTCCGTGAATCCCCATGAGAACTGGAATTACCTCATTCTTTAAATATGTTTTCCTGGTCTTGAAATTCCATTTTATTGAAATACCTGGAAATGAAAATATTTGTATTGATCGCATAAACCAGTGGGAATGATTTTACCCTCATAACACAGATAAGGCAAGAAGCACGAATCTAATAAACGTTTTGCGCGAATTAGAGTAACTTGTTATCTGCCGTAACCTATTAAAATGTATATGATAGAAATTTTAGCGCAACTGTCTAAATCTTTAAACTAATCCCTGACCTAGGCTATTGCCTATGTCGTGAGAAACAATTTCGTGTTTCTAATATTTAAATTTTTCAAAATGGACAATTAGTTTTTAGACAAACGAAAGTGAAATTCAAATTTACGTCTACCAGTTATTTTTATTATTTTCTCAAAACAATTGCCCTGTACATACCTAAAGAGAACAGACTACCGCAAGTTAGGTTGATTGCATCAAAACATGGATCAAATATTCCAATATTTTTGGAGCGCCTCAGATTCACCTACTAGAAAAGAATCGTGGAAAACGTTTTAAAACTTTGTACATTTAATTAATTCAAAATATCTTATTAATAAAAATTTAATTTTTAAAACTACTGATTGCCCTACTCATGTACATTTTTCTTCGCAAATATTTTTTTTAGTACGCAAAAACTCTTGGTTCACTCTTAAATTCAATTTTTCATTCACCACATACTCAATTCCCCATAAAATTGGGTGAATTGACCCAACAGAAATGTACGTACGGTAGTCTGATTTCGGCAGGATAACTGTGCCAAACACAGTTATCCTGTACCAAATAGCGACCGTACTTACGGTATAATAATGCATTAAAATAGCATAATTTGTGACGGTATTTGTGTGTACGGTAAGCAGTTAGTAACATACAAAGTACAAAATGAAAAAATTTTATGTAAATTAAATTTTATTTTATCTGCACTTTGTATGTTACTACCTGCTTCCCGTACACACAAATTACGTAAAAAATTGTGATATTTCAATGCATTATTATACCTTAAGTATGGTTTCTATTGGGTACAGGATAACTGTGTTTGGCACAGTTATCCTGTTGAAATCAGACTACCGTATCTCGTTACACTTTTATTAATCTAGTCGGTATTTTTACGAAAATTCGATTTTAAGGGTAATTAAAGGGCGGTGAATACGAATCCGAAAACATTTTTCGGTGGAAATTACAAACAAAAAAGTTATCTGCGAAAAACGCCGTTCTCCATAGGCGCAACACAGGGCTCCATAGGCTCATCAACAGTTGAAGCAGTCAAATGTTTCTACGCCCCTAACCTTACCGAATCTACCAACACAAAAACAGTCGACTTCCACAAAATTTCGAAAAATTTATATTTAAGGGGGAATATACCTTTCCACAGTCCAGCTACGGAATCACTTTAAAAAAAATGTATAAATTTAATTGAGCTAAAATTGACTAAAATGTCTTTCATCTTTTTCATTAGTCTCTTTAGCGAACTCCCGTATTGATTTAAATGATGCCCAAACCTAGGCGACGAACTACTACTTTACTGGGCCCCATTGCATTTATATATTTATATGAACAACCGTCACCTGAAATG
The DNA here is from genome assembly GCA_034686365.1 of Pachymerium ferrugineum. Classification (NCBI taxonomy): domain Eukaryota; kingdom Metazoa; phylum Arthropoda; class Chilopoda; order Geophilomorpha; family Geophilidae; genus Pachymerium; species Pachymerium ferrugineum. Next base: position 23,101 of record JAQGAS010000435.1, on the reverse strand, counting down.
AAAATAAACATTCAAACTATTTCATACTTTTATCATTTTACATGTTTATAACCTGTGAGTTATTTAGTTCTTCTATAATTTCTTTGCTTTCTTTACTAAAGTGTCACAAACGCACATAAACTCAGCTTCTTGGTGACTTTAAAAAATCTTTTGCTGATTTTCCTTTGGGAGCCTGAAAAAGTTGTTTTTAGGTTCACAGTTGCATGTATTTTTAATTCACGTTTATTTTACCTGGCAATTTTCAATGTCCAAAAACACACAAATTGGTGGAGATTTTGTACGACCGTCAAGAAAATTCCCTACACCTGGATGGATGGTGATCTCAAAGATTAAAAAAAATAAAACTAGTTCAAAAAGAATGAACAAATATGGGTTTGTTTGTTTGTTTTTTCAATACCGTTCTTCGGGCGGGGTATACTGGGTACCCAATACAGGGTATACCCCAAGTTTTCTGGAGACCCATCCCGAACCACGGTGTAACCCGAACAATTAGCATAAAAATATCTAAGCTCTCCTTCGTCTTATTTGTCGAGGCTTTACCCCTATCTCCATTAACTTTTATAACAAAATGAGAAAACTTTGTAAAATGAATAGGTTGGCTAGCTTATCCAAATTAAACTGAATTCACGGAATTCAACGTGTATAACTTAAACCGTTTGAATTTCCCTCTAAAATAATTTCCATCTAGTGAGAATATCTTGCACTACTAATTTTCCTCTCACGCTCACAGACGGCACTGTAGGTGTTTATCGAATTCTCTTTCCTCTTCTATCGGCTGTTTATTGAGAATTTAAAACAACAAAATGCCAGTAATAGCAAGAGAGCCAGAAGGGAGAAACTGCATACCAAATGAAGTTGACTTAACTGTCGAGGAAATTCCAGTTTCAAGTCCTGGATTGCGGGCTGCCGCACATCATATGGGAAAATTTTGTGATGAAGAGAGCAAAGTAATATTATCTAAACTATAAAGTAAAAATGGAATCATTTTAACTTTTAAAAATAGGAATTCATGCTTTGTCGACAAGAATACTTGGATCCTCGAATGTGTTTGGAGGAAGGCAAAGCTGTAACTTCATGTGCCCTTAAGTTTTTTCGCAGAGTGAAAGCCGTCTGCAGAGGCGAATTCGATGCTTATGCAAAATGCTTGGAATATAGCAGCTCTCAGATGGACTACAGACAGTGAGCATCATCATCAAAACTTATTTATTACGAATGTATCATAATAAATTTGTCTTTATAGCTGTCGAGAATCCCAAGGCAGTTTTGACAAATGTATGGTAGATAACATGGAATTAGAGCGCCCTGAGTTAGGCTATTTCTCTCGTCCACGCATTCATACAACTAAACGACCTGAACCACCTCTTCGTATCCCGAAAACCTATCCCGATCCAACACCCGGTTTGCCCGATGATTTCCCAGAAGATCCAGCAGTTTATGGTTCGCGTGTTTATGGCCTGTCTTAATCATATTTCCGGGCGCGACGTAAATAGAATATAAGAATGTGTAAAGTATAACTAACTGTAAAATTAATAGCCCACCATGTAGTTACTGACGGTTGAAAGTGAATTAAAAATAGTCAAAACGTTGTTGAAATATTGTGCCGTTTTAAAAATAAGAGAGCTTGTTAGTCTAAAACTTTAAATTGACTAAAATACGTCTTGACATTAATTTTATTTCCAATGTGCTGGTTCAGTAATATATTCATGATTTAGTAATACTGTATTTTGTTTATCTATTCAAATGAGTCCTATAAATTTCAGATTAGTTGTGACAAGCATTGTGTGCACATCATCAAAAACACGTTTCACATTGCGAGTGTCTGTTGCAATAGTGTAGTGAGGATAACATTTTCTTTCGTTATTTCGTGAACCGAGCGTATCAGAAACGCTCCAGATAGAATTACGACTTTCTGACCTTTTAAGTGTCACTGCCTAAAATTATTTAAACGTGATTATATTTTCACAGATAACTATTACCGCTTTTCTATCGTTACCAAAAATTTATCTCTAATGAACGCGCGAGTTTTCTCATATTCGTTATTCGGATTTCCATCTGAAATAATTTATAGGTAAAGCACAATGCCACATTAACATTCAAATACTAAACCTTTTAAATTTAGTTTATAGTCATCATAGTCGTTAAAGTAAGTTCTGATAGAAACTCCACTGGAAATTTTTTCTCGAAGTAAATCTTGCTTATTCAAAAACAAAATGATACCAGCATCCCTGAGGAATCTAGTATTGCAAAGTATTACACACTACATTTCCTAAATAACTGGTTTATACTAGCTTATACCTGCTATTCCATACTTGATCAAAAACCTCAAGCGATTCTCTCAAAGTATTCACTTCTACATCTTCTCTTAAATGTGTATCGAAACTGTTACACGCAGTTAGAAACAGAATGGCGTTTATTCCATCAAATACTTGAATCCATTTCTTTCTTTCTCCACGTTGGCCACCTACATCGTACATCCTAGAAATTCACAAAAGGTTAAAAGAATCGACATAATTGCTGTACAGCATTACCAAAACATTTGGGATCCACCACCATACTGTATAGGTATTTTAACAGAGAATTCAATTTTTTGTATGTCTGTGGTCCTTTTTCGACTTTGCAGTATGTCTTGATCAGAGGGGATAAAATTTGGATTCTTAATGTCAGTCAACATGCCAAACAAGCTGTAAGTAACAAAAGTTCATTGCTTAGCATCGTAATTTTTTCAGGAAGTAGTAAATGAATTCACTCACTATTTGGCACTATCTATCAAAGGAAATTCATGACCTCTAGTCAAACAATCCTAAAAACAAAATAAAATAAAAAGATTTTGACTTGGTTGTTAACTGCTATAAGAATAATTATACCTTAATTCCCGAATCATTCCATAAGGAATCAGCATAATCATAAAATTCCTATTGAATGTTGATTAATAACAGCAAGACATTTGTATGTAATGACTTACTCACCTCTGTGAAATCTGTATACGATTCAATATCATCTGTACACGATTCAATATCATCTGTATACGGTTTAATATTTAACTTCCGAAAAAAATCAACCGCTTTCTCATTGTCCGGTTTCTCTATTACAGCTGGTGGATTTAATTTTGGCATGATTGAAATAAGTTCCTTTAATAAAATTAATTTCAATTAAATTTATTCAGCATAATGCTTGTCTTTTTTTGAATTACCAACAAAGCTTGTAAAATATTTCTCCGCATTTCCAGTGCTTTTTCTTTCCGTTCGCTTAATTAAAAAAAAGAAAACGAAATAAATGTAGCAATTCTCTGAATTCATTAACGAAAGCTTTATGTACCTGTCAGAAAATCCATTAATATGCAAAATTTTCGCCTGTTTTATAATTGTAGTTTTACCCGATTCCCCAGCACCTAATTCCAATACAAATGCAATTAAATAAGTAAAAAATTGTAAATCACGATCTCTTTATTCTTGCAAACCTAATAATAATATCTTAATTGCCTTGTCGTATTCTTCATGCCACTTTTTAATTTCCTTGGTCAATTCATTACTCTTCTTCCGTTGTGGATCAGATGGATCACACAAACCACACAACGACATATCTTAATGAGAGGAAATAGATGTTAATAAACATAAAAATCTAATGACAGCATTAAACAGCTACACCTTTTAAAAACAATCTACAGTTTAAACTTTATCTTACCTATTTATTTGTGTTAAAAATGCACCAACACAACAGTTGTATTCTAAAATCTAAAACAATTTTATGCAGTAAAGCCTATCAATCTTCTCTTGAAAAAATGATCTTGAGAGAACTAGATTGCTGAAAGTGTACTGAGGAGCTGTGGTGGTCGTTAAACGGAAGTGTAAACAACACATGGCAGCTAAAACCCCAAATTGAGAATGGAACCAAACTCATCTGATCACGTATTACGTAATATTGACAGTAATTATCAAAATTATCTTTTAACTATTGTTATTTAAACTTAAAATGATACCCACATGGTAAAATGAACACGCTTATTATAGTCTAGACTAATAAGACTAATTTTCGTACATACCTTTATGTTTACCTTTACGTTTTCCCTGCAATTACACAGCAGCCATTACCACAGGATCACTAGTTTTTGTTATACTAATCAGCAAACTGCCCTTTTTTCATTATCTTGTGTAACCTTTGCTATCAAGATAAATTTGTAAACTTAACCGACGGCGATTATTGAAAAACCCGATAGCGAGTTCCCATCTCATACTCAACACACCCCAACAAACATATAAGTAAAATTAGGAAATTGTGGTAAGTTTATTTGTAAATGTCCTACCCAATAGTTATTTACTACTTAATTTACCAATATATAAAAATAAATTATTTCAACAAAGACCACTTCAATTGCTCTCTAGCTGATTGTAGCACCTGCAAATTTTAATCATTAAAAATTAAAATTTCATAAAGTTTTAAAAATTTACACTTTACCTGAGCAACCGTCTGTTCTCCTAATGGAATGTCGTCTGTTCGTAATGCAACTCTCTGAACAACTGCAGAGGGATCAGCTTCCAAAAGTATTCTACAGAATTTCAGTTAGGATTAGCTATATTATTAGCATTGTGGAATACTATGAGTTTCTTACCCTCCATCACAAATTTCATCAATTGCAAGCATTATTATATCTAAATTGTCTAAAAGAGCCCGCTTTTCCACATTTTTACGTAGTATTTGGTTAACGGAATCGTAGAGGCAGTTCAATACACTCACAAGAATCAGCTACAAAAAACAAACGATATTAGATTGTTATTGTGTTAAAACACACTTGCATTCAAAATACCTCATTTTCATGTGAATTACCCATGACGTAAAAGAAAAGGTCAACGTTGCTGCGGTAAACGCATGTGACACCGTCCAACATAATTATTTCGGCTAATAAAATGTTTTAAATTATTATTGAACCAACTTATGTGAATGTAAATACCATTTGCACGATGTGTTTTATTAAACAAATTTTTCTCGAATGCTTTTTGCTCCTTTGCTGTAGGGAATGTACTGTCATAGTACTATTACGTTTAAACGAATATAAAAATTAGAGAATCGGCAGACTATACATACGAGACTTACCTTTGCTAGCATCCTATTGCCGTCATTATCTAGAATGGCAATGGCTTTGATCATGTACAACGACGGTTCCTGAACATAACATATTAAAATTTGTGATTTTTTGGAGTCATTTTGTATAATATTTTACACATACCAACAGAATACTGTCCATATCCGATTCAATGTGGAGGCAGACGATGACGTCAGTGAGCGACACGTTGTTTAGCGGCGCGTTGGCAAACTACAAATCCCGAGGCAAATAATAAAAATAACGATTCATATAATTTTATCACTTTAATTCAAATAAACATTCATTTAGACTTTTCCAATTTCGAAGCAGATTTATAATAAATTTAATTATTGTCGATTAATACACTTATAATAAAAAAATCCTGCTAGTGCGAATCTTGAATAAAGAAAGTTGTTTATCCTACACAAAATGGCCGTTGCGAGAAAAAAGGATGGCGGTCCAAATGTCAAATTTTTCGAATCCCCAGATACAATTGCTCAGTTTGATGGTGTTAGAACGTGGCTACAGAAGAATCACAAGCGTGTAAGTGGAGATCGAACAACACATTGTTTGAAATTTGTACAAAATTTCATTCATTTCTATCCGGCTCTTGCAAGGCCTATTATCACAACACTCCATCGCCAGCATTAGTTCTATTCCTACTGCATTATGTTTGATGTAATTTTTTTGCTTCAGTATACGCAGATCGAACCACCTACCAATAAAGGATTAGCCAGTTTGGTTATACAACTCATCCAGTTTCAAGAAGAAGCGTTTGGCAAAAATGTCAGCAAGCCCCCACTTACAAGGCTGCCTGTATGATCATCATGTATATGTAAACAAGAATAAAAACGTTTGATGTTTTACATTGTCTATTTCAGATGAAATGCTTTTTGGATTTTAAGCCCGGTGGAGGCCTGTGTCACATTTTAGCTGCTGTTTACAAATTTAAAAGTGATCAAGGGTGGTGAGCATGCAAAATAATAAGCATAAAATATTTTGATGAAACTATTACCATCTTTTCTTTGATAGGAGGAGATTTGATTTTCAATCACCATCAAGAATGGATCGGAATGTCGAGATGTTTATGACCATTGAAAAAACATTAATTCAAAATAAATGTCGTTTTCTTCCAAATGTATACATCATGCCTGATATTGATAAGCAACAATCTCTGAAATTAAAAGATGCAATTAAACGACATCAAGGAACAGTAACAGACAGTGTTGAAGATGCTACTCACATCGTACATCAGTCCGTTGGCATTTCTCCTGCAACTGAGGGTATATAACAGTGAAAATTGAGGTTTTTAGCCTTATGTCATTCGATATTCATTTCAGAGGAATATGTTAGACTGGCTTACAAGCGTGATAGGTCTGCATTAATTCATTGGTATTATACTCCAGACAGGTAAAAACAAGTGTATGATCTGTAGATATGCTTTAAAATCCGATTTGTTGTTTTCTTTTAGCCACGATACGTGGTTTCAAAACATAGATATTGATTATGAACCTGAAATTTCACAACACACTGGATCTTGGGAAGTGACAACACGTTGGATAACAGATTTAGATGTTTATAATGAGTGGATGAATGAAGAAGATTACGAAGCAGAAGTAGATTTTCAAGGGAAGAAAAGAGTTGTAAAATCAAGATTATCTATTGATGAGGTTAAAATACTTTTTGAATTTTATAGAGAAGTTTTTAAATTAAGTTTGTGGCCATATTCCAGTTACTGAACAGTTCAGATCCGGATCGAAGGGACAAAAAGGGAAAGAAACGGTTGCGTCGTTCACCATCTCCAAGTATAGAAAAGAAGAGGAGAAAAGGAGGTCGCAGCCCTGCATCTGGTAAGAAGAAATATGCAAGAGATGAAGATTCCGATGATCATACTAAAGGAATGGAGGATCCAATTCCAGAACCCAGCATTCAAGAAGTGCATAACCCCAAAAACGGTATTTTAGGTGAAAAAAAAAAGGTGAAGGGAATTTGTTACTTTATGGAATTGGATTTCAATTTATAGCAACGAATAACAAGAAAGACAATGACATGCAACCAATAAAAGGAGGAACGTTAGTTGATTTGGATGATGGTGACGGTGATAAAGTATGTTAATTAGTGTTATTAGTGTTAATAACAGTAATTATAATTAATTGTCATTTAGGTTGATAGGGATGATGGAAACAAATCGCGACCGATTTCGCCCGCTAATCACGAACAGGATAAGGCACGTGACGATGGTCAGGATGATAATGTGACGGAGCAAACCCACCACATCATCATCCCAAGTTATGCGGCGTGGTTCGACTATAACAGCATCCACGCTATCGAGAGAAGGGCCTTGCCTGAATTCTTCAATGCCAAAAATAAATCTAAAACTCCTGAAATGTATATAACACTTCTAACCCTTTATGTAAAACGATATAGAAAAAAAATTATATTTTTGCAGTTATCTGGCATATCGTAATTTCATGATCGACACATATCGTTTGAATCCGACAGAATACGTAACTAGCACTGCCTGCAGGCGTAATTTGGCAGGCGACGTGTGTGCTATAATGAGGTTAATTTGTAATGATTAACTATACACAAAATGTTAAAAAAGTGATTGTGTTTTTTAGGGTTCATGCTTTCTTAGAGCAATGGGGTATCATCAATTATCAAGTAGACGCAGACAGTCGGCCGACGCCCATGGGGCCGCCACCTACGTCGCACTTCCATGTTCTGGCCGATACACCGTCTGGCCTTCAGCCACTTAATCCTCCTAAGACGCCACAAGTAAATATAATTGGAATTAAAAATTTCTAGTAGTAAAATAACATGTGTTTTCAGCCATGTGCGGCGCAGATGATGCTCAATTTCGACAAGGGGCGAGAAAATAAAGAAAATAAGCCAGAAGATATGATGAATAACTTCGGATTAAAAATTGATCAATATGCCAAAAAGAGCGGGGCGCTTAAGGTAATTACGTCAATAAAAATAAAAGAAATGTATAAATTATTTACGTACCTTGGTAATGACAGAACAAAGCTGCGGCTGCCGTTACGCGAGAGTGGACGGAGCAAGAAACATTGTTGCTCTTAGAAGCATTGGAAATGTATAAGGATGACTGGAATAAAGTATGCGAGCACGTCGGTAGTAGGACTCAGGACGAGTGCATTCTTCACTTTCTTCGTTTGCCCATTGAAGACCCATACTTGGAAGAACCTGGCTTGGGTGGAGGAGCTTTAGGTAATTGTTAAATATCAGTTTATGAAAATGAAACCTAAAATTTTCGCTCTTCAGGTCCATTGTCCTATCAGCCAATTCCATTTTCGAAAGCTGGAAATCCGATTATGTCAACCGTAGCATTTTTAGCTTCAGCTGTAGATCCTCGTGTAGCAGCAGCAGCTGCCAAAGCAGCTATGGGTAAAATTTTCGAAAGTGGTTATAAATTTTGATTAACAATCTATTTTTTTAAATTTTTCAGAGGAATTTGCTAAAATTAAAGACGAAGTCCCATCTGCATTGTTGGATGCTCACGTGAAACACGTAGCTCAAGCTGCAGTCGATGGAAAATACGATCCCCAATTTGGTTTGGCAAAATCGGGAATTGCAGGAACTGCTCCCGAGGAAGAAGAAACGACAGAAGGCACGGAAGGTAAACAAACGGACGGGCAAGCGGCAAAAGCAACAACTGAAGTTAAAACTGAGAAAAAAGATGATGAAAAAGAAGAACCAATGGAAACAGATCAAGACAAGGAAAATGAAAAGAAATCTGTGGAAGAAGCAACTCCGGCTGCTCCTGCTACAAAAGAGGAGAAGCCTTCTGAAGAAGAAGACACGAATGATAAACCTGAAAGTAATGTTGAAAAGAAGGAAGTCGAAGAAAAGAAGGAGGATGGTTCAGATGACGAAAATAGTAAAGATGAAGAGGAAGTACCGAGAAAACCCGAAACAGAGAGAGACAGGCTTATCAAAGATGCACAATTGTCTGCGTCTGCAGCAGCTGCTCTTGGAGCGGCAGCTGTTAAAGCCAAGGTATGAAATGAAGAAAATAAATTTTTAAATTAATTAATTAATAAGTTTTGTTAATAAACTAGCACTTGGCTGGAGTAGAAGAACGTAAAATCAAATCATTAGTAGCACTTTTGGTCGAGACACAAATGAAGAAATTAGAGATTAAATTAAGGCATTTTGAAGAATTGGAAGCGATAATGGATAGGGAAAGAGAAGCGGTCAGTTTATCCATAATTGTTAGTTCGTAACAAACAAATGTTAAAGTGTAATTCTTCTTGATTGTTTAGTTGGAATATCAACGACAACAGTTAATTCAGGAAAGACAACAATTCCACATGGAACAATTACGCGCTGCCGAATTTAGAGCGAGGCAGCAGGCACATGCAATGATGATGGCGCAGCAAGGTGGTCAGGCTGGTGGTCCTTTACCAACTGGCTCACCCCTACCGCCTGGTATGGTGGATCCCAATGCTATGCCACCAGCGACAGGTTTGTTATTGCATGCTGTATAATTTAGTTAGTTCTTTTTTTTTTTTTTTTTTAAGTTTGTTTATTTGATTTCGTTTTATTTTTTTCTTTTCTTTTTTGTATTTGTACAATCTTATGTCAGCTGCCCAGATCAGAGGCGCTGTGCCACCCGGCCACCCAGGTCAGTTGCATGCCTCCCCTCACCAGGCAGGTCTTCTCCCGCCCACCCGAATGCCTTACGGTCAGCCTATGCAGCATCATGTTATGCCTCAACAGATGGGTCACGTAGCCAGTAGCATGAGTCCTCACAATATGGGTCATTCTCATATGGGTCCACCCCAGCCACCTGCTCAACCTCCTGTACCTATGGGAGGTGGCGGGTTGCCTAATGGCCAACCACCTCATTCGTATCCGAACGTCATGGCTCAACCGCAACCGGCAATGGCCCAACATCAACCGCCTTATCCACAACAAGTTCCCGGTGGCCAACCCATGGCAAATCAACCGCATATGATGATGCCTCCTGTACAGTCCCAGGTTCCAGGTCAGTGAGTAGTTAACATTCTGCATAAATGTTGACGTTGCACTGGCAATTAGGCTTAATTTTTTTTATTCATTATCCCTTCATTCGCATGTACCATCATCTCATTTAGTATTTTCTGCTAATAAAATACTGTTGGGTAAACATCTTGCCTCTGGTTCGTTTCACTGATAGTTCTGCAGTTCCCTATTCAGGTACCTATTGCTGTACAGGGAAACGTAACGTATAGTTCAGTTACAATTTAGTTGATTTTGCATGTTTTCCCTTAATTTAACAAATATTAACACTGCACTTTATCTCTCAAACTTTTGCAAGCCTTTTCAGATTAGAATGATATGTTGTGTAATCATCTCAAAAAAACGATTTATATCATCAGGTGTGGTTAATCCAATGCCACCTCCGATGCCCTCAACGCAAGGAATTACACCGGCACCAGAAGCCAATCAAGTTCCAGCAGCTCCAGTTTGATTTGCAATTTCTAAGAAATGATTATAGATTCAAAATCAGTATATAAGAGGGACCAACAAAATCACGTTTAACTTTTCTTATTAGTTTTTTGTAGTCTACTTAAAAAAAATTCAGATTGTTTATCATGACTACAATTCAATGCAATAGAATGTTGAAAATTGTTGGTCGGAAAGAGAATTTTATACCTAAACTGCTGTATTTTAATAGCTGGAACTACTGAAATCATTTAATCCCATGTTTGCTTGTATTTATCATTCCATTTTAAACAGTAATCTCAAAATAGACTATCTGAGCGGGTGTTTAATTGCAATTTTTAAATTTTAAAAAATGTTTTTCATCTTTTTCTTTTTTGCCTAGTCTCATAGGTTTACATTTACACTGTGTGCTTGGTATTGCTGGAGGGAGTGTTTTACATCGTACCATTTTTCAAATGTAGCCTATAGATTTGCATATATTATCATTAGACGGTGATGTATCAAAATAAAACAAATATCAATCACCCTTTGCTTTTTATTTCTTGCTTGGAAATATAGTAACGACATTTCCTAGCAATTGGTCACTGCAAGTGCACATTACAGAAACACTTAAAATGATAATAAATACCATAAAGCTACACCCCCATTGTGTTTCAATTACCAATCTATCTGCTATTGTAGCGATACCCGCCATCCTCATCATCTTCGTCCGTTCCTGGAGCGTCTTGCACTTCTTGGTAGTCGAGTTCCAGTGCTGCAAGATCTTCTCTAGCTTCTGAGAATTCGCCCTCTTCCATTCCTTCTCCAACGTACCAATGAACAAATGCACGTTTAGCATACATTAGATCAAATTTATGATCCAATCGCTGCCAAGCTTCTGCAATAGCTGTTGTATTTGAGAGGCAGCAAACTGCGCGGTGAACTTTAGCTAAATCTCCACCTGGAACCACTGTAGGGGGTTGATAATTGATTCCAACCTAAAATGCGCTCATTAAATTGTTAGCAGTTGAGACCTATTTTATAATTTACCTTGAATCCCGTAGGGCACCATTCCACGAACTTCACCGATCGTTTTGATTTCACACTCGCAATTGCAGCGTTTACATCTTTTGGAACAACGTCTCCTCTGTATAACAGACAACACGCCATGTATTTACCGCGTCGAGGATCACATTTGACCTATCAGAACATAATTATATTAAAATAAACTGTTAAAATGTTCCCAAATAACACCAATACCATTTGATTCGTTGGCTCAAAGCAAACTTTTGTAATTTCGTCTACCGAAAGTTGTTCATGGTAAGCCTTTTCTGCCGACACAACTGGCGCGTATGTTGCAAGAGGGAAATGGATTCGTGGATAAGGCACAAGATTTGTTTGAAATTCATTAAGATCGACATTGATTGCTCCATCAAAACGTAGAGATGCCGTTATGCTTGAAACAATCTGACTAATTAATCGATTCAAATTAGTATAGGTGGGTCTGTCGATGTTCAAATTGCGCCGACACAAATCATAAATTGCTTCATTATCGACAATAAACGCGCAATCGCAATGCTCGATAGTTGTGTGAGTATACAGCAGAGCATTATAAGGTTCGACCACTGCTGTTGAAACCTGAGGGCAATTTTAATAGTATTTTAATTTCATTTTCATTGATTTGTAATCATTCTCACCTGGGGTGCTGGGTAAATTGAAAACACCAATTTAGATTTTTTCCCATAATCAACTGAAAGTCTTTCCATAAGCAGTGACGCAAACCCAGATCCGGTACCTCCACCAAAGCTATGGAACACGAGAAAACCCTGTAATCCATTTGCCTGATCAGTTTGCCTTCGAAGTCTATCCAAGACCAAATCAATAAGCTCTTTGCCTAGCAAATATTAAATACATTAAAAACCGAAAATAATTAAATATTACTGATTTTAATACCTATGGTGTAATGCCCTCTTGCATAGTTATTAGCAGCGTCCTCTTTTCCCGAAATCAACTGTTCGGGATGAAACAAGGCACGGTATGTTCCAGTGCGGACTTCGTCTGAAAAAATAAAGCAATTGAATATTTTTTTTCCATATCCATGATTCCAGGAAAAAATAAAGATCTGAAAGTCAATCGATTCTGTAAACTCTCTTTTCGTAATATGACGTCATTTTGCGTGTTTAATTGTAATTTAGTAGAACTGGGGCAAGTCACGGTTACATAGCAACAACATGACCATCAAGATCAATACCAACAGGTCAGACAGGTTCACATAGCTGATCATGAGTTTTCCTTTAAACGAATCACTTTGACACTTGTTGACGTTATCTCTCTCTTATGACAGCGCGTAATTCAATAAAAATTTACTTCCAATTGCCCTTAGCATTAATTATTCAATTGAACAGTCCCTTAGCAGTTCATTATTAGGTTGCGTGAATTTGCAAACGGTAAACAACGTACTCAATAGAACTGAAAATTTAATTACCAATAACAGTAGGCTCCAGATCAATAAAGAGTGCTCTCGGTACATGTTTTCCAGCACTAGTTTCACTAAAAAAAGTGTTGAAAGAATCATCTGCAACTCCAATACTTTGATCACCAGGCATCTGCCCATTGGGATGAATCCCATGTTCCAAGCAGTACAATTCCCAAGCTGCATTCCCCATTTGCACCCCTGCCTGCCCAACGTGGATGCTAATAACTTCACGCTAGAAAATAAAAATAAATTATAAATTTATAAAGTGTAGCAAAACGGAAAAAAGAAAGAAAGGACTGTAGGAGTAATATTATTTTAAAAACCATTCCTCAGAATAAATTTTTACCTTTGATGCTCCTGGCATTTTGTAGCTGTTAGATTGCTACAATAAAAAATTATATATATATAATTTTTGTGAAAGTACTTGTACTACCAATAAGAGAGGAATGCTCAAGTTAATCGTAGTGAGTTTGGCACAAGCTGCGTAGTGCTGCTTGGCAACCAGGTTTGTTTCCCCAAAACTAAAAGTTGTTGGTTACACAGAGTGATCCATAATAGAGAAAAAAGTGATATAAAAATGAGGCGCCGTAAAAGTATTTTACAAACTTAGGAAAAAAAAGCAAAAAACGAAAAGATAATTAAAGCCTGTCTGTCCAAACTTCTATACTTCCCAGCTAACTATTATATTGTGTTTGGACATTTAAAAACTGTGTCTTGAAGTTTAAGAGTTAAAAAAAAAATGATTACAAACCAATTACAGATGTGACAGGTACTCACAAAAAATATCTTTAATTTGATTGTTAGTCATTTTTTTCCACAAAAGAGGAAGTAGAAATTTGGCTTTGACCTACATGCACACACACGTTAATAAACCCCTCGATATTAAATTTGTTTTGATGCCTTCATGCACGGCAGCCTGTTCTGTTTACGTTACTTTTGAATTAAAGCCTTCCTTATTAAAAAAAGGTTATTAGGTATTCTTTATGTAATTATCAAAGATTACATACAACCCCAATTAACTCGCCGTTTTAATGAATTGTGGCAAACTTTAACACGCTTTTTTGATGATCAAAACTTACCGTCATTTCTCCGTAATCAGTAGAGTCAGTTTGATTGTGACTTCACTACGGGAATATTGCCTTGTGTTTACATGTGTATCCCACGGAACTAAATTGTCTAATCGATCGGTAAGGTCAAGGCTGAGTGTTGCTACATAGCTTGCAGATGAGTTTGAGCAAGTTACGCGATTGATGAGCAGGCAAGTCATTCATATTCATCTAGAAAAAAAATCTTATTTTATGAATAGTTTCTCAAAAGGTATCACAAACTAATTATACTTACTAAGTAAAACCAGAGTGCTTTAACTAGGTTAAAGCAAAAATCAATTGAAACAATTGACTTTCTGCATGAAATTTAATTTTTTCATTACACACAAGATTCACATAAGATTGTTGAAATCATATATTATATAGTTTTTTTAAACGCCCAAAAATGAAATCCAGTACAAAAATAATTTACGATACAATAAATGGTTAGGTATGAAAATTCTCTATTTATAACATAATGCATTGAAAAACAATTGTACTGACTTATAAACAACCCTAGAGATTTCATCACTTGATGCATGCGATAAACTTTTCATTCTTTTTATTTTTTATTAGACATCTAATTTCTGAGGTGTGAAAAGTCTTATGTTGGAAGAATTCCAATATAAATTGGATGACTGAAATATTAGAGACCACACATACGGAATAAAAAATTCTTCTGGTTGCTCTTCCTCTACATATTTAAATTTCAAATCTGGCAGCTTCTGTCAATTAATCAAAAATAGTTGCCCAATGAATAATAATCCTAACTCTTTCTTTTACAATCGCCTACTTTTAATCGATCGCCTGACCACTGAAGCGCCCCTTGTTGGATAATTGCCAAAACCTCTTGTACTGAAAGGTCTTTATCACTTGCTTCTAACCGATTAGAAAAATAAACTAACACCTGTAGCGTAATAGAAACTTTGTCAGGCCATAGTATGTAGAGAGATCTCTCTACATATTATGGTCAGGCTAACAATAATTAGAATACGTCATTACCTACACTACATATTAGAGAGGTGGTGCAACGGCCCGCTAAACGATATGCACTATCGCTATCGTGATTTTAACAATGTATTCGCATTGTTAAAATAACGATAGCGATAGTGCATATCGGGCCGTTGCACCACCTCTCTATTATTCAAAAAATTTTCTATACTTACACTATCAATATTCTGAATGACATCTTGAAAAGTAGGATGCGTTCGAAACTGTTCAAAGCATTCACGTTTGTACAATAACGTGTATATTAAATTGTGATTATGGGCCAATTGGCTTCCTAAACACGAATTAATGATTTCCAGCACCATTCGTAAGACTTCTTCTAAAACTGCTAAATCTTGCATCTAAAATTGATACAAGGTCAAGTCTATTCAAACACAGAAAGTATCAACATACTAAATCAGAAGCAAGACGTTCGTCGTCCATTTCTTTTGGGTCAGAACTTGATTTAATTTTCTCTACGACACGTGTGTGTTTTTTTGCTAAGCTTTCAAATAAACTATAATATGGAATAAGTTAATTCTAAATCGTTTAAAGGCATCTAAATGTTTTAGTACCTAACGATTCGCTGGGTCACGTATGGGTGAAGAGAAAAAAATTGGTTAGACATATTTGCTAAAGCAGCTAGACAATTTGTATGTAAATATTTGTCCTGTAAACATTAAATAACATTATAAAAAGATCAATGATTTTGGTCATTGTAATGTGCTTACTCTCATTCTAGTCATATTGAATTGGATTGTCCTGATGACAACCAGAATTAATAAGCCACCCAAGGAAATTTCTGATATGGCTCTTTCTGTATACCAAGTCACACTTTTTAACATCTATTAAACAAAAAAAAAAAAAACTTAATAAAAAAACAGAACACTCGAGAGTTTCTGAATGGCACTTACGATATCATGAATAGATTTATTAAAAAGGTCATCTTCACTTAATATCAGCAAAATTATTAGAGCCATGTAGATATGATGGGAATTTTTTTCTTCAGCGTTGTATAATATTCTTAAAATAGGAATAATCTAACAAAAATTAAAGATAAATTTACAACCTCCGGTACAAATTCAAGTATAACTTACCAATTGATCAATATTCGTTTTTGATAAAATGTAAGTTTTCATATGTAAATTCCTATGCAGTACAAGATACAGCAAGAGTGTTGTTTGATCACTGTGCAATGTTTGGCACAACGTTAAAAAAAGTTGAGAATAATCTAATTTGAATGTAGCTACAGCTTGTGTTGGATTAACTCCCGCCCCATCTGGTGAATAATTAAATCAATATCTATGAAATTTTATAATAAAATTTGTTATACCTTGTGAATCAGTAAAAGAAAACAACGCCTGTCGGTAAGGGTTGTGAATCCCTTTCGTGTCTGTGCAATGATTAGTCAAAATCAAAATAAGCTGTAAACTTTGATTTGCTAAAGGAGTCTCGCTTTTAGATTCGTCTACATCTGAACTATTTTTTCCATATCCAAGTGTCATAACAGACCATAATCCAGCTGTGGAAATAAAGATTCAAGTTTTCAATGGGAAGTAACGAAATATAATTCCATTTAACATACATGCAAGGCCTAAGATGATACTTCCACCTTTGCTATTCCTATTATATTTTATCGGCGATGGTTGTTGTTTAGAATAATGTTGTAAGAGTACTTTCATTAATAAACAAGCGTGAATTGAACTATAAAAATAAAGTTTTGGATTAATGCTTTACAGCGGTGACAAAAAGACAAGTATGATTTACCATTTTCCCTGCATCATGCCCCGATAAATAATAGATTTGTCAGCCGGTTTTGATGTAAACATTTGAACCGATAACATAATTAGAAGCGTATTTACTGCTTCCAAATGTACCGAGTAAGTAAAATCTCTATAAATTTCAATTGTTTTACTTCATTAAATTTTCATAATTCAAAGCAACACTCACACGACTGGTACATCGACGATTAATTCTACCAAAACATTCTGAAAACTTTCAATTAAACTCTCTTGTTCGCTGTCATCTGATTTATCACCTACAAAAAGTCAACATTGCAATTACGTAACTGTTTACATGTTGGTTTAAAGTTTACCTAAAGCAGATTTCGCTTGAAACTGCTTAATGACGTTGTCTTCAGTTATAGTTTCAATAAAATACTTGCAAATACACCGTAAGATGAATAACGCGTTGTATGTTTGCCATGTGAAAACGTTACTGTGAAAGCAAAATTCATTAAAACTATCGTAAGGAACACAAAAAAAATTGTTCTCACTTTTCGCATTGAGTAGAAGCTTTTAGTTCTGCTGCTCGACTTATGAAAACTTTTACTAAGGAGCTAAAATTCCCCGTTTGCAAATTATTTGTTAGCAGTACCTTTAAAAGCATCTGTGTATTTTCTTCCAGAAGTCGATAATCAGTACTACATTGAAAATTAGAGACATTTTTAAAACGATATAGAGTTTATGCATGTTTAATTAAAACTTACCAACTCTTTGGTGGTGTAAATGAAAATGATAGGAATTGGTTCCAGAACGGGTCATTATGCGATATCGCATCTCTACCAACAAACTGTTTCAGATAGACGTTATCTTTCAATTCACTTATGCTACTACTGCTTATTCCCATGATGTTTCTGTGTATAAATCATTGAATATTTATATTATAGTACGTACACAATTAGTTAGTTTGGGTTAATGCTAATAGAAAGTGCGATGACAAATAGTTAATCCTCCACCTATTTAATTAAAACTGGGTCATCAGTATAGTTTGTAGTTTAATTACCTTAGATGAAAAATCAGCAAGTTAAGTTTGTTTCGTCCTTTTTTGAGAGTATCATCTAATGCGTTTGAATTACAGACATATTGAAATCTTAAATAAATATCAAATAAACTCTTATTAAATAAATTTTCGCTGACGTAGTACTGGAGGAGTGAATTGCCAACACAATCCGTAGCGTAAGCCTGTAAATAGAGCGTTATTGCATTGAAAAATTAAAATCTTATAGAGGGCGTTGCAGACCATTCCTCGCCGCTTCAATGTAAAATTGTGGGCTTCCTTTTCATACTTAGATGAACATAGGTGTAGGCTTGATTTATATTGTGTCTGGTTTATTGTGGCTATGAATTTAATTTAAATTATTGTCGTGTTTTAATAAAAACATGAGCACAACTTTATTTCATTATAACATTACATAAATAAAATGAAAAAAAAAAATCGAATTTTTATCAGTGTATAACGTAAAATAAACATTATTTATAAAATTAATTTAGCTTGAGCTTAATTCATTGCATTATCAGGTCCAATTTTCTATAAATAAGTTATCAGTAAAATAGTAAAAAAAAAAACATAAAATAAAATTAAAATAAAATGCAGCAACTTGGCTATAGCAAAACACTTTTCCATTATAAATGCTAAAAAGAATTTGATGAATAAGATAGATGAATTAACTGATGTGGCCCTCTTCCTTAACAGTAAGAAAACATTTTTGTACATCTATAGTAACAATACCTAAGAAAAGAAAATAATTGATGAAAAATATTTTTTTTACTACCTATTGATTACAATCAACTTACGTAGTAATCTGCGATAGCATTTTAGTTTATTTTTCCAATAAATGGTCACAAAGTATACGGGTATACCCGTTAATATTATGACGACACCCATTCCAACTTCTACAGGACTGGCGAAAAATGGCATACAAACCAAAAACGTACACACGAATAAAAAGAAAATTGGATATGCTAAATGAACCTAATTGTCAATAATAAAGTTATATGAAAAATTAACAAGTAAGTGTATCATCAACTTTTAAGTTACCTTTATGGGTCTATGCATGTTTGGTTTCTTATATCTTAACCACAACAGCCCAGCAACTGACCACAAGACAAACATAGATTCTACAAAACTACTGTAGTTAATGAGCACGTATACATCAGAAATATTCAACATAATCAATGATAGGATAGCCTGAAAGAAAAAAAAATATTGTCACTTGTTTAAAATAAAACTGTTAAACGTTTAGTTTAAACCGGATTGTACCAAAAAAATGAGAGCAGGTACTGGCGTAAGATTGCCTATCCTAATCATGGCCAGACTATCTGGAAAATGGCCTTGACGTGCACCAACAAAACATAACCTAGAAATAGAAATGTTGTGATTTAAAGAATAGAGTAGTAAGATTTTGGTTTACAAATGTACCTAGCTGACGTGAAAATGTGGACACTTAAACCACCAAATGTACATCCAGCAACCAATAACGGCATAATCCATTTCAACACGCGTGCTAACCTCCCAGCAAATGTCTAGTGTAAATAAAGAATTTAAAAAAACTTTGACCAACATAGTAACTTTGTCACTAAAATAAAAAAAAAAAAGAGCAAGGGAAAATTACCACTGCAACAGCATTTGAAGCCAAAATATCATCTGGAGTTAATACTGTGAAATAAGCCAAATTGGCCAAAACGTAAACCCCAATGACAATCGGTAAAGATATGCCAATAGCACGTGGAAGATTCCTAAAAAGAATACAAATAGGTGATTAAATATAAAAAACATACAAAAAACGCCAATATCAGAAATATTGTTTACTTGTAGGGATCTTTCAACTCCTCAGTGACAAAGTTCAGATAATTCCTAAAACCAATAAGATTTACAAATAAGATAAACTAACCAAACGGATCAAAGTTCAAGCTTACCATCCAGCGTATGAGTATATTCCTGAGTAAAATGAAAGAGCAATTAATCCAGGATCAGTCGTTGACCCTTCAAATGCATGCTCAAAATTTTGGGTTTGGCCTGGACGAAAAAATAACAAGACAAAAAAATTGTAAACACAGCCAGTTGCACCCAACAAAGAGATAAATTTCAAAAAAAAAAAAGGCGAAAAAAAAAAACTCTCTCATTTTAGAAATTTGTCTATATTTGAGCGCTACCAAAATTGTCCACACTCTAGGTCGCCATATTTTTAGAAGGCAAGGGGCATTATAATTTCTTTAACTACTCGTTTAGCAATATAAATTTCATTTAGTTTATTAAATAGTTATTTACCTATAGCCATTTTCACTAATCCCGCTATTATAATAATAGACAAGGCAGCAATCTTGAAAAAAAGCATAAAGTCTTGAACTCTCGTCGTCCATTTCACATTATAACAATTGAGGAATGTTAAAAAACCTGTATATAATTACGAACAACAATATAGCAATAAAGATTATCACCAGATACAAATATCTAAAAATACTTACAGATAACTGAAGCTGCTATCAAACACACGGCACTGTGTGGAGGATCACAGTGTGGAAAAATAGGAGTAATAATGTAATTGGCGAACGTTAATGCCATAATTGCATTGGTGGAAGGAACAAATACAACATTAGCACACCAAAGATACAAAAACGCTGGCAAAGGCCCAAATGCCTCGAAAATGTATGCATAATCTCCTCCCGATCGAGGAATTCTAAAAAAAAATCATTTAATATATTTTAAAATTTTTCATTACGATAGTTATTACACTTACAGTGTTCCTAATTCGGCATAACACATCGCTCCAACCATGGATAAAACACCACACAGGACCCATACAATCAGAGCAGACCCTATAGATCCTGTATTACTAAGCACTCCTTTTGGAGAAATAAATATTCCTGAGCCAATTATGATCCCAATAATAATGGCAACTCCGTTCAACAACCCCAAATTATTCTTCATCTTAACAGCAGTATCCTTCTTGCTCAGCAGTTTAGTCTTGACGTCTCCATTGGTATAACCAGATAAAAGTCCCGTCTGAACACCTGGAGTCTGTACAATATGAACCATTTTAACGTTCGCTGCTGCTGCTGCTGTTGTTGCTGTTGTTGTTGTTATTGCAGTAGTCTTAGTGACTTCAGAAGAGGGCCTGCAACAGGCAAAAATACTTATAAACACAACTGCCACAACTCTATGTAATGTGTTAATATTTATCTAAGTACAAAGTAATAAAAAAACGAATGGACTTTTCTAGTTAAATAGTAGATAATGTAACGTCTTCTTTCGCAATGTTGATCCGTATTGCAGTGCGCACTTTTTTTAAAAAATGTTGGCTTTTCTGCAATACTTCGCAATGTGCGTGTTAGCACGTATGTTTGTCATTAGATGTCAAAACGCCGAATTTCGCTAAATTACATTCAATTTGACTCGGTTCGACACAATTTTTACCAACTCTATTCATTACAAATACTTTACACTGCATTCCACAAAAAATACGCTTCATTGAATTAGAAAATAGATTATAATTTGGCTGTTACCCAAAGGTTTCTTACCCTTTCACTTGAAACAGGATCAATTCAATTGTCAAATGAAATACTTGAGCAAGCAATCAAGATGTTACTTGCAATTTAAAATGAAGTAAAAGACAATTATCAAAAGGAAAATTTAGGTTAAGTATTGTGAGAGGAGAAAAGTTTCAGCCTTGACACTTCCAAATCAGCTGTTTGCGTTAGTGGGTAAATAATATTCCGCTTATTTTCAGGGGTGGACACGGTTTTATCTAATCAGATGGTAAAATTCCAGTGTCAAACTGGGGCAAATATAAGGTTAATGGAACTTTCTTCGTCTAGTATCTGCTACTCGGGTGACTGCAAAAGGTTTTATCTGTTAATAAAGTTTTTTTAATATCATTCAGATAATCTTAATCTTTTCTAGAAAAATTCCTTATTCTTATAATTAAAGTCTGTCTTTAAATGAATTTCTTATTTAAGCTTCACCATTAACTCGTATTACATCTTTTAGCTTAAAAGGATTTCTTATTACAATTCATAAGGAATTATTACTGGTGTGATGCAATCGTGCGTTCCGTAGAATAAGACGTCTCCATCTCTGAGGCCATATGCTGCATCTGACTCTGAACAGCTCCTTCATTCATTGTTTTTCAGAAAATAATACATTGTAACGTAAAAATAAAAAGAGTTTACTTACAAGGTTAAATACCACACTTTGGTCTAGAGTGTCATGTAACGAGACAACAGCGCGCCCATTTGAAAATTCAGTTGACTTTCACTCGGATAACTATCAGTGCAAAAACCATGAGGTCTTTGGCAGACGCATGCTGGGCTGCGCCGATGAGTAGCACGCCTCTCATATTGCGTCACATGTGGCTAGAGAGAGAACAAATCTGTGACCAAAACCTTGACCGATTTGTTTTATGTTTAGACAAAAATAAGGGCAACGACATTATTTAAGACATCGAGACGAGCCGAAGGCCAATGATTACACATTTTCTAGCTAAAAACGTTTCCACAGAAAAGTAAATTTATGGTTTCGTATTTTAATCTGATAAAAATACACTGTGTTTTAATTTAACTTGTTTCTACTCTTTAGAATGACGTCGACATTCGGACCAAAGCTTTTGCTATTGACTTTTATATTGTTGCTGATAAGTATTGTTGTTCGGGGTGCAAAGCAAAAAGACAAAGAAAAACCAGCATGGGCTAAAAAGGATGTTAGAGATTACAATGACGCTGACATAGAGCGATTGTATGACCAATGGGAGGTATTGATGTGAGCATTCTTTATTCTTGATTCGCAAAGCACTTAAAATATTCCCAGGCGTCAGTGATAATGTAATTTAATCCACAGGAGGACGAAGAACCTCTGGAGCCGGATGAACTCCCTGAACACTTAAGACAACCACCTAAAATTGATTTGTCACAAATTGATGCGTCAGATCCAGAATCTATGCTTAAATTAAGTAAAAAAGGAAAAACTTTGATGGTGTTTGTCACTGTTTCAGGTGTTACAATTTAAATATTTTGAAATTAAAGTAGTTTATGAACTTTTTATTTCCATGTTCAAAGGTAAACCAACTCCGAACGAGTTAGAAGATATTACAAAACTTTGGCAGTCTAGTCTCATGAATAGTCACATACAATGTGACAGGTTAATAATTTACATTTAATAGTGGTTTGGTGTTCAAATTAAATTTTTCAGGTTCGTAATAGACGACCAACGCGCAATTTTCATGTTTCGTGATGGCGCGCAAGCATGGGATGCAAAGAATTTCTTAATCAC
>JAQGAS010000434.1:0-51455 GCA_034686365.1 Pachymerium ferrugineum | reverse complement strand
ATGAAGTTTTCTATGACGACAAGTCTAGGTGCAAATGTTATAAATTATAATTTTATACTAATTGTTCTGAATTTTTTTTTTTTTTTTTTTTAATTTCACGTTTTTTAAAGTAAATTTACATTTTGTAGATCTGTTTCAGGGTTTCCTAGCGCAATAAAAACGTTTTAACATCTGTTCTCAATTTTTTTAAAATTTTTTTATTTATTTTAAAGAAACTTTAAATTTTGTAAATCTGTGCCTGGTTAATTTTAGTTTGTTTTAAACTAATTTAATTGAACAAATTAAATTTTTTATACATTCCTTCATTCCGTTCCTCCGTCCCTTCCTCCATTCCGTTCCTCTATTCCTTTCCTCCATTCCTCAGCACCGTTCCTGTTCCTCCTTTTGTAGTAACCCTTCTCACCCAGTTTCATTTTACAGCTTGAGAGCACAAAGTACAATCGTGATAGAACGCCACAAAACGTTCTAGCATGCATACGAAGTGTTTTCTATTATTAATCGTGATTTTTAATTTTCACTCAGATAATCTGTATTAATATTTGCAAAAGATGACACGGTAAAATATATATCAACGCACAAAATTTAATTGTCGCTGTTAAATAATCGTAAAATTAATTTGTTAAAAAATGTAATTGGTAAAGTTATATCGTTCTAGGTTTAAAGTTGACAAAAAAAAGTATAGTGCTGACATTTGTAAATACGGTAAAATATATAACCGGTAGTATTTCAGTTGATTGTGGTCGCATCAGGGCACATGATATCGCAACCACGATCCTCATTTACGACGATGACCATTAATTTATTTTCTCGTCTTAATGTCCGTCCTTTGTCATTTA
Source organism: Pachymerium ferrugineum (assembly GCA_034686365.1). Lineage (NCBI taxonomy): Eukaryota > Metazoa > Arthropoda > Chilopoda > Geophilomorpha > Geophilidae > Pachymerium > Pachymerium ferrugineum. The sequence goes on along the minus strand of JAQGAS010000434.1, from coordinate 50,619 downwards.
AAAAAATAATATTTAGAATCCGTAAAATAACAAAGGAGGGAAATATTTGAAATTGTAATTATTTTACGCTAAAAGCCATGCCGTTCTATAGAGATGCCCGCTTTTATTTAGACACTAGCTCTATCCGATATTGAGCTCCAAAACTTGCATATGTCCTATATCTACGCATGCATACCAATGACTGGAATTCAAGGTAAATTTTTTTTAAAGTATTTGTTTAGCCGATCAATTTTCAAATTTTTCGTGTAGTTTTGCATTTTATTTACATAACTTTTAACCTCATGGTTACCTTTAACTTTGTAACGAGTATTTTATGCCGATGACTTTCAGTTTATTATTCACATAAACGTACAAAAAAGTGATAAATGTCTCAGCTATAAATCTTGTTTCCCTCATTATATTTCCATATTTGGAGATGGTCATAGTTGAACAGATTTTTTAAATGTAGTCAATCAAAACCAGATGGACATTTATGATTGAAAAGAATAAGTTTTGTTTTTCACTGGTACATATCGTGAGATGATGCATAATATTTGAGGATATTAAACGTTCGTTGATCCATTTTAATATGCAATTGTATATTGTTCTCGTAAAAAAAACTTCCTCGAAGGAACAGAAGGAAATCGATCATTATTTTTTTCTGTTGAAATTTTATAGTTTTATGATTTTACTTAAAACCTGCAGGAATAAAAAATCTCTCTTTTCTTTCGATTACGCGTTGCTAAATTCCTATTACTCTGATGAAACAAAATACTCATGAGAGTAAATTGAAAGGTTTGTCTTCAATAATTTTCTTGAAAGAAAATAATGGAATTCAGTTACTTGAAATAAAAGCCAAAATTGAATTTTAAACATACTCTGTCATGATAAAAAGAATATAATTTGTTTTCTTAGGACACGTTGGTGTCAACATCCTCAAGTTCACGTTCAAGTCGCATGACCTTTGACTTCTCTTATAAAAATGCTACAATACCCACATTTTTACAAAAAGAATTGAAAAAAATAGCTTGAAATTACAAAGAAAACTCGTTAAATGCAAGAATATGTTATTTGTAATCAACCCTTTGAACTCGTGATTTTCACCTCCCAAATGATTTATTTCTCCTGTCATTTGTGAGAAATAGTGAAAAATTGCACACAAAACAAATTTATAATGCCAAACATTGTATTTATTATTGGCTTCTATCAAACAAGAAAGTTGTATTCAACACACGACTTGAAACTTGAATCTCATAAACGTTTTTTTCCTCCCTTTTCTTCAGGTACAATTTTGATTGCAGACGACAGTTTTCGTCTGAACTTAAGTTCAGTTTGCCTTCAGGGCACAGAACTTGGTGGCTCCGAGGTGCAGACGCGAGTCACTGGCCTACTATTCACCTGTTGAGGTGGTTGAGGCGAGACACGAGGAGCTTCCATGAGCACTTACCGGTAGTTGAGGGATTTTTTGACTGTTCACAAATTTGCACCTAGTCAACAAGGTTCATTAATCATGACAGGTAAATTAATTTTCGATGTGTAATTTTATCGTTGATGTGGGTGGTAGTTAGTTATTTGTTCACATTGATTTGTCTTTTCTTATTTTTTTTCACCATTTGTGACAGAGTGTAATTTTCTGTTTTCTTTTCTTTACGTGTATGATCCGTTTTTAAAGTTGCATTTGGGATATTTAGTTGAAAATGTATTTAACTTACTGTTAATGAAACGAAATTGTTAAAGAATTTGAAGTATGCAGCCTTAGGCAACGCTTTGACCCCTCCTTCAACAGGTATCCCCTTCTAAAAGACTCACCTGGTTCCGGATTAAATGAGGGTTTATTTGGAGCACATTCTTAACACTAGTTTTACAATCCGGGTTGAATGAAACCGATTGAAAATATTCCTCGACTATCAAAACACTACAAACTTAGCTTTTCTAACCACTTTTCAAATTGAGCAGATTTTGACACGAAAATCTTGATTTTTCCAATTTAATAATTTGTTAATGACTAAAAAGTTTTACAATTTTCAGTTGTTTGTATCCTATTACAGAAGTGTCTTGCATAAGAAGTAGCACATAAATATTAATGAATAATTCAAGATAAGAGTGTTTCAAGATCCAAAACAGTTGAAAAAAAAATACACATTAAACTTGACACGAAGGAATTTTATTCTAAAGTCTAATATTTAAAATTAAAGAAAAGAAATGTTAGGGGTGTGAATTAGGGTCTTACTGAGGACCATCTAAAAGTTGACCTCATGAACGTTGTTTGGCAGCACAACCTTAATCAGTAATGCATGCCGCGAAATCCTACCTGGATTCACGGTTAAGGTCTTCCTCGAGGGAGAAAGTTCAAACCTTCCCACGGTGCCTTGCAGATATGGGACACAGTAGAAACAGGAACTTAATTGAGTAGTCTCTATAGAAAAAAAAAAAATCCGATTTTTAAAGGGCATTCATTCTCAATTTTTATGTTTTTAATTACATGTATAGAATCTTTTTCTTTCTTTTAGGATTCGTGGAATTTGTGACGTCATCTTTAGTTTTTGTAATTATCTTCACGGTGCGGGTGAGTATTTTAACATAACTTGAGTGTCTTATCTATTTAATTTTTTTATTTATTTATTAAGCCAAAGGAGTATAATTTTTTAAAATTAAATTTATAGCAGTTGGGTGTGTTTATTTTAATATAATTTATTGACAAGTTGCTGTTGACATACCTAGTTTATTAATAGTAATTTTTATACGCTCGACCTTGACCTTGCCCGTTTTTTTCCCCCGCTATAGATTTTTAATAGTTAATTCCAGGAAAGAAAATCATGAAACTTCCTTGTACAGCTAATAGAAATATTAAGCGATATCATTAGTTTTAGGAATGTTTAACATGCACCTCTAAAGTTGATTGAACTTGACTCCTTTCTTTCATACAATCTCTACATATCTTTTATTCTTTTCTTCAACTTCTTTTCTACCCAATGACATTTTTTCCTCTGGCTTTCTTTCCCCTATAATTTAACTCTTTCTTTTTCCTTTTGAACTCTGTGAACCAACGCGTGGGAGAATATCCATCAAATTTAAGTAGACAAAATATCCTGTAAAGCATGTTAACAGTAATGCAGTATATTTTTTATAACCTATTGCAAAAAAAGTTGTAAAAAATTTTTTTTTTAATGTAGCCTAAGGTATTCACTTAACATTCCAACAATTTTTTTCCTGTTATCTCATTTAATCCTTCAGATGTGTTGCATTGCAATTAGAGATGAATCAAAGTTATGGACATTTACAGAAAATCTTGTAATCTGAAAAGAAATTTTATAACCCGATAATTACAAGTTTAAAGCTTCAATTAGCATTGGAATCCCATTAGTCAATATTTTCTCTCCCTGCGAGGGTTGTGTGAACACAGGTGTATTGCTTATGGCAGACAAACACTCCCACACTTCTCTCAATTATTTTCCAGCGATAAGGGAAAACTAATCGGAGAATAAATTTGTGTAGAAACGTGTTAATTTTAATTTGAAACTGTTGCACCTAGCCTTTTAACTCTTGAATATTTATATTAACTTTTTTTTTAATTATTATTTCTACAGGTTCTTTCTGAGTGGTCACCCGAGTCAGCAACCAGACCACCAAATCTACCGGTTTTAAACAACTTAGACGTTCAATGTTATAAAAATCACATGAGTGTGAAAGCAGAGTTTAGTGGTCCTTTTCCGGGAACAATTTTTTCAAAGGGTAATTCAGCTCATGAAAGTTGTGTTTATGTGGCACCAAATACGAGACGACAGCGTTATCAGTTTGATATTCAGTATGATAAGTGAGTATAATTTATGAGAGAATTTTTATTTTTTAAAAAAAAAAATAGAGAGAGAAAATTGTTCGGAATTAATTACATTTTAATTTCTAGGTGTGGCACGAGACCAGACATAAATGGACGACTATACGAAAATACAATTGTGATTCAATACGGATCTGATTTAATTGAAGTTTGGGATGAGGCCAAACGTCTTAGATGCGAATGGTTTAATGACTACCAAAAAACCCAAGCGGCAAATCCTCCAGTTTTAATCGATGATCTGGAAGAGGTAAAGCGGAAAAAAAAAAAAACACTTAACGAGTTTAATAGCAAGTCATTACACAGTGCCTTTTTGCACGTTAATTACTTATTCATTGGGTCAGCGACTTCTTTTAAAATTTGTCTAAACATTTCAGGGCATAAAATAAAGAACAAAAAATTTCAATCATCAATTCAATTTGCAGATTCATCAAGAGTTTGTCGGTGACCACGTGGAAGTATGGATGGAGATTCAAGAAGGGCAAGGACCTTGGGCTAGTCAAGTTTCAGGCATCGTTCCCCTCGGGTCCACCTTAACGCTTGTTGTGGCTATTAACGATGCAAGTAATGAATTTGATATGTTGGTTCATTCCTGTGTTGCATCCGACGGCGGTGCAAGACAACCTCTTCTGCTTACTGATGATAAAGGATGCGTCATGAGGGATAAGATGTTTGGCTCTTTCCAGAAGATGAGAGTGCAAGATGCACGCGCTACTGTTATAACTTATGCTCAATTTAAAGCCTTTAAATTCCCCGACGCATTATCCGTTCATATGCAATGCCGCGTTGTTATATGTAGACATTCATGTCCGGAACATTGTCAAAAAGCGGGATTAAAGGCGCGTACTGACAATGGCACATCTTTACCGCCAACACCTCAACCATTGAAACAGACCGTTCTCGGTAGTGATAGCGATGCGGTGCCACCACCTGTCGGCCCTAGATACCTGCGAATTAGGAGAGACAGTGATGATGAATACGGCGTTGCTGTCACATTTCAGGCAATTTCTCGTACTGATTTGGCTTTCTCTCCCTCAAATTTGGATAATGTTGATGTTTTGGCAGGTCATGTAAGCGGCAGAGATGGCGTTTTGTGCTTACCGTCTGTTCAGTTCTCTCTGTTATTTATCTTTTTATGTACGATTACTGTTATTGCTATTGGGATGGCTGCTATCTTAACGTATCGTTATTATACGAGATTATCGTTGACCAAAAATTGCAATGGTGATAATAATGCTGGTAAAGTTAACGGAATTGGCAGAACACACAATAGAACTAAAGTTCAGTAATTTTATTAATTTGTTTTTGTATTGAATTTTGATTTTATAAATTTAGGGGCCAGAAATTGTTAAAGGTGCTAGGCAATTAAAAAGATGGATTTAGAGGATGTTTTATAACTTTTTTTTTTGTTTGATAATTTATTATAGGATAAGTTATAAGAAGTTTATGATACGTTAATAATCTGTCATCTTCTCTGCTGTGAGTGTGACCACAAAAAGTTGAACATTTATTGCTTAGTACCCCTGAATAATTATTTCATATCCAAATAGAAACTCATTTACATATTCAGATAATTTATTTTCATTGACTAATTTTTTCATAATGTAAAAATAGCTTATATTCTTTTTCAAGTAAGACTACTTTACTACAGAAATCAAATGATACCAATGATAATTTCAAATGAAACAAGCTATATTGGTTAAAAAATTATGTCTTCTCAAAAGAGTACATTTGGATGGAAAATTTTGGAAGATTAAACATTGTTTCTGTTGAAACCATTTGCTTTTTGTAGTAACATCAGAAGTAAATTTACATCTGGTAAAATTTATAAATGAGTATTTGTTAACTGTTTTTGCTCAAATTCCAATCCAATAAAGTTATCTTATGAAACTAGGAAATTATATTTATATATAGTGTGGTTTTATTTTCCAAACGTTTATCTCACACACACCTTTTTGGGCATATAGCTGGAACAGCAAGAAGGGGAAAGTCTGAAATCAGTGAGGGAATAGAACAGAGCGAAGGAAACAAGTCAGAGAACAATTATACATGAAGCCATACTGGTACTAGATATAGAAGGGAAGTGTAGAATTCATACAACAACGCGATTCCGGTCATTTCTGAATACTAAATACGCAATAATTGATGAATGAGATGTCAAATTGCAACAAAAGTAATGATTACACCCACTTTTATTTTCTAAATACATGAAAGGGCAAGGCATAATATAATCTTGTAAGCAATATTGTAGTTATGTTTTTAAAGACACACAGTTACTTTTTTATGTTGTTATTATTTTCGTCTAAACTTGGCCAAAGGAACCACAAAAATCCTTGGTTGGTTGTGGTTGTCTCAACTTTGATAGGACGTTTATCAGCCCAAGGCCATTTAAAAGGCCAGTTATTTTTGAACTTAGCAATGACTTCTAATTTTCCAAAAAGACGTTTTGTTGAGACAGTGCTGTACTCGTACGGGATTATGTATTTTGCATAGAAAGTCCTCCACAAACCATTATTTATGAAATGGCCGTAGATAGTTACTTGATCCTTTACCACATAAACTCTAGTCGTCGCCAAAAATCCTAAATCGAGTTCCAAACGCCATTTCTCCCTAGTTTGATTTATTTTTCCTCTTTCCATTTCCAACTGAGTGTCCTGGGAGATATTCCTTACCAACGAAACGAAAATCCACAGTATTAAGCATGTACCAATTACATAATATTTCGGTGGCATTCTGTAGAAATAAAATTGAATTCAAGTAAAATATTTAAAATATTTTTTTAAATTTTATTTACCGCTGCATATTTTAGCCGAGATATACGGGTTATTTTATGAAAATCCATTGAATTTATGCGACACATAAATTTGACATTTTTTACGTTTAAATTTTGGTGGGGTTATAAACATTCTTATTATCTTAGTAACCGTGATATCCGATACCGTTGCGCCATCTGATGTTAGGAAATAATATGTTTCGCCATTTTGTTGGCAGGCATCGGTCATTTGAAATGTTTAAAACTATTTATTCTAAACGACTTTTACTAGTAAACCATCGTAGGGATTTGATGAAACTATTATGCACAATTAATCACAAACCAAATGAAGAAATTGATACCGCGAATGTGAACGAAAAACGAGTAGAACAACTAGCCACTTTATACAGTATGGGACAAGTTGATTAGTCTAGTTTCAAAGTTACATCTTTAATTTTAAATTTACAGATGTTAAACGTAATGATGCCATTGAAATGATGAAAGTTAATTCTAAGTTAACAACCACCGATTTATCAAGATTAGAAAAGTTGGTTCAAGTAGTAAAATCGATGCAAATGGGAACCAACGACATTTTACGTTACCCCAAAGTTGCTACCCTCTCGCCCGGAGAGATGAAACACCGTTATTATTGTCTAATGGAACTAGGTTTTAAAAACATTTCGATGGATGATATTTTGAGGTATTATTTTACCATTAATAATTACTTAAAAATATGAAAAATTTTGGTAATTTTAGGTACACTGATATTATTAAACTACACCTTAATTCGAGTATTATAACATGGAATCCGCTAGACTCAATGATGAAACACATGGACGGTCCTGAAAATTTGAAAGAAATTATTGAGAATAAATACCCAGTAAGCTCGATTAAAACACTACAATGGTTGCACCGAGCTGTTGTTTTGGAGTATTTAGTATGGAAACTTAATCTGTCGCTCGACGAAGTGCTTGCGATAATTGATAAATATGCAACCCTTGGAAATCAAAGTATAATAATATTAAATGAAGTTTTAGATTTGTTAATCAAGGAATTTAAATTTACAATAAAGAAGGTTTGTATTAGTTAGTATTTTAGTTGATAAAGTTTTTAATAGAATTTTTTTTTGTATTTTAAGATTCAGAGCAATGGTTTCCTCTTAATTATTTTAACTGAAAACATCCATCATTTGATGGTGATGAAGCCTAAACTCGGTGGAGTTCCGATTCGCGAATTTGCTCGCAAGTTCCCTCGAGTTTTGTCTCTTGATGTGAACAACGTCAAGGAAATAGATGACATTTTTCAGAAGTTTGGAATCACAGATGAACAAATTTTTTCGTGTGGGAATGTGTACAGTTTAAACTCAGCCACAGTACGTCAGAGGCTCGCAGAAGTGGAGACTATTCCCGAGTTTATAAAGTTGAAATCTTCTCACAGATATTTAGAGCTGATTTATTATTTAAGCAAAGTGAAGAACCGATTACAGCATATCAAAGAATTGGATTTGAATGAATATAGTCTTGATTTGCTGATTTGTTCAGATAAAGACTTCACTACGAGATTGAGTTCTTGGAAAAATCATGAACGTCGGGAAGCTATAACAGCCTATCTTGCGAAAAAATGCAACGTAACTGTTACTTATGTTAAGCGAAGACTTAGTTCAATGCCGAAACATTTCACGTGGTACAGTGTAAAATTTGATCAAATTGATAAGACGTTGGAATATTTACTGAATAGCTTCAACCGGAAAGAAGTATTGAAATATTTGCCTCTTGTTTTATTTGATGTGAAGTTAGTTAAAAGAAATGTGGAAATTGTTAATTCGTTTGATTCCGAAAAAGTAATTTTGGAATGTGTTAAGGCAAGGCTTTTTGCTCATCTTGAATTTTTAAAAATTGAAATGGAAGTCGGTCCTAATACAGATTTAAAGTATGGGAGGCGACTTCCTAAAGCTAATTTAACAGTAGAAAATTATTTAAAACTTAAAAAAAAAGAACTGTAAAAACGAAAACCGAAAATAAATAATTTTTTTGTTATTTTTGTTATTAATATTTTTTAGTTTGGTCTGTATGTTTAATATGCTAAGATGACGTTAAGAAATCATGCAATATTTCGTCAACACGTGACGCCTTAAATATTTAAACAAGAATTGGTTTCATATAAGACCCGGAACAACAAACAACTTTATTGCATGTGAAGAAAATAATACGGATCATTTCTCTCCTTTGATTTACGATCATTACTATTCCAACTTCTTTTCCCATTTGTTGAATGTACCAACGTTGATAAATTGACTCAATTTCATGGTCCTCATGTTGGACTTTTTCTAGATTTATCATCACACCACTGTGTATAGCCATTCTGTGACGAGGTGGGCCCTATAACAAGTTCTAGGGCTCAGAGCCATGCACAGAAGTTGACAAGAACGTATGTTATATGTAAACAACGATTAGTTTGTTCAACTGCCTCTCAGGATATAAAATGCACAATAGGTATTGGATTGTCGATTGCAACCCTTATCAGGTAATAACGTACATAAAGGTACACGTACATGTATTCATCATTGGAGTTCTTGAAGTAAGAAATTGTATTGAACTTAACAATTTTATTAGAGGTAACGAAATATGTTTTAACAATGGGAAAGGTAACATTCTTGACAGAAGATGCTAAGATGAACAAATGGTTTTTTCATTTTCTAGCCTTATCAAAGAGAATGGTCCAAGGTATTCTACATAACATCAACAATATACAAAGTCTCTTCTATTTTTTATATTTTGTTTGGTAAAGCTGAAGAACAGTCATGGAATCCCATTACTGATGAACTAGAAAGAAAAGATTCACAAATCGAGGTTGATAATAGAGACTTAAAAATTGTGTTGTTTTTTGTTTTTTTTGTTTATATTTCGTTCATTTATACAGACATCAGTATCTGTATGTTGTTATTAACAGACAAAAATTTTATTTCACATTTTCGAGTTTCCAGATATATTTATCGTTAGGTTCTAATGGGTCCATGTTTATATATCGTTCGTGGTTGAGGAGGAAGCTCCTGAAAAATTAACTTATGGTTTCTACTAAAGAGTAATTTTTGGTTTTGAAATCGGTTAATTTTAGTTTAGTTTATATATTAATTATAAAAAAAAAAAGGGTTTCAATGTTGTTTCAAATACATTGAAATTCGTCAAATATCTTTGCGGGAAAGGTTTGAACATTGTCTTTTTAAACTGGCTTCTCATTCTTCATTTTTCTTATTACTCGATCGTTCGATAAGCAACTCATAACGTTTATCTAAATCTTCAACTTCCTCAACGAGACGATTCACTTCTTCAGCTATACATTCACTTTCCTCCTCGAGACGTCTGACTTCTTCAACTATATCTTCAATTTTCATTTTCTCACTGAGACGTCTCGCTTCTTCAACTGACATTTTGTTGGGTCCTGCTTTATTTTTATTTAAACATTCCATTTTTTCAAATTCAATATCTGTAAGTAGTGAAAAATAAAATGTAACGTCGGATTCATTTCCGGTGGGTAAAATGTTAGGTCGGAATAAACTTTTATTACTTCAGTAGTTTCTTCCGATTGTCGTTGAATCTGTTATATCCCATTCAGGCCTCGGCGCGCTTAACTAGTCCCTGTCTCCCATTGGTCTGACCTCATCACACCTCCATAAAAAAGTGCGCATGTCATGCTGTCAAAGAGTGCAGCATTGTACATTCAATTTAGCACATCCCTTCGTATTAATTAAGAAAAGAACATAAATATAACACTAAACTATTTGTAAAAAATTGTTATCAGTCTAATAAATACGTAAAATCAATAAAAAAAGTTTGTTTACATGTGCAACAAAAAAATGTCCGTTTAACATTAGAGATTTGTTCACTTCCTAATGTCAGCAACTATGTAAAGGACAAGTCTCACAAATAAAATTACATTTTGAATATATTCTTTTAAATTAAGGCGCCCTTTAAACGTCATATAGCGGCACGCATCACATGATCGCATTTAAACCAATCGGTCGCGATGTATTATTTTGTTTTGTGATGTGACTAGACCTAACTAAAATGATAGCTACTTGCAGGTTATTAAAGAGTTTAAATAAAATTCATCGACATGTTAAACGAAGTTGCAACGTTGCCGCTTTGGAGTGCTGCAATGTGCATATACACGAGAAAATGCTTCAAACAAAATCCGGTTAGTTGTCGCTTACTTCCTTATTTTTCTGGTACAACATTACACTTTTGCATAGGATCAAATACCAATACGACAACAAAAATAACGTTGAATAATGGGCTCCACTACAGGACAATTGACGACGTTGTGAGGACGACTAATTTAAGGATCGTTGATAGTGCGATGTACCATAAAATATCAACATTTTTGCCAGGAGAATTAGAGCAACGATATTTCACATTATCAGATTTAGGATTTGAAAATATTACCGTAGACTGCATCATGAGGTTAATTCGACATGTAACCGACTTCATTCATTTTCGTAATTAATAACCTTTAGTTTATAGGTATCCAACGATAATGAAAATGAAACGCTTTTCTTCCGAACTTCACTGGGATCCTCTTGAAAGTTTAGTCTCTAAAACTGATGGCCCGGAAGATTTAAAACAAATAATTTTAAATAAGTATCCCATCACAGCTGATGGTAATCTCAGATTATTACATCGAGTAGTGATACTAGAATACTTATTGTGGAAGTTAGAAATGACTAAAGAAGAATTTTTAACTGTTGTACGTAATTACCCAACTGTCGGCAACAGAAGCGTCAGTGGGCTCAAGGAAACCCTGGCTATTTTATTGGAGGTTATCGGATTTACAAGCGACAAGGTTCGTCTTTCAACAAAATTTACCCATAATTCTAGTGTGAAATAAATAACTTTTGATTTTTTTTTTTTAGATTAAAACGAACGGATATTTATTATTCGTCAACTCATCAAATGTCAGGGACTTATTATTAGAGGATATGTTTAATGCTGGAGAAAATGTGCGAAATTTTTTCCACAAATATCCAAGAGTGTTGTCTATGCACATTGATCGCGTTAAACTAACTAAACAATACTTAGACGAATTTAAAATAAGTCCGGAACAAATGTTTTCATGTGGCCTAATTTTTTCTTTAAAGCCTAGTACATTACGTGAAAGGCTTGAATATTTGAAGGACATCCCTGAGTTTGAAAGTTTAAAGTCATCCTCACGATATCTGAATTTGGTTTATTATTTTTCAAAAGCCAAACGGAGACTTTCTATTGCAAAACATTTAAATATTACCAATTTAAATGTAGAGTTTTTTATTTCATCCGAGAAAAATTTTTCTGCAAAATTAGATTTGGCTGCCCATCGACGGCGGAAACATGAAATTGTTGATTACTTAACAAAAAAATTTGGAATGGCTCCAACACTTATTTATCATCGAATAGATTTCTCCTGTTTTCCTTACTTAACTTTAATACCGGAAAAAATTGATGAGACAGTTGCGTTTTTAAATTCACGGTTTTTAAAAGAAGAAATTGATGGAAATTTATCAGTTGTTCTTTTTGATGTTAACGAAGTTAAAGAAAAATTAGTTTCTGTTCAAAAACGATCAAGGACTAAGTTAAACATATTGCAGGATTTAAGAGTCTTACTTGAAAAACCATTGAAAAATTTATATGGTAAACAGAGCGAAAAATCTAAGTTTAAATATGGTCGTAAAGTTTTAAATGAAAGTGAAAAAAACTTGTCCATGGAAAAATATTTAGTTGCAAATGAATAGCCTAATTTTGTATTATTTACTTGAATAATCTTTGGCATTAAAACAGTTGTCAGTTTTTTTTTTATAGAATGCGGTGGTTTATTAGTACAAAATAGCTAACTTTATAAAAGTATATTTTAATATCAAGAAATAATGTATATTCCTGTAAATACTACTTATGTAAAGTCTTGTTATAATACATTATGAAGTTCGTTACACTGGTTATACCAATTTATGAACTTTAACAATTCTCTCGTGAGATATGGACTAGAATACAGCAAAATATAGCTTTTCAACTATTACAAAAACGTTGTCAACTTGAAATAAGGCACTCTTATTAATTTGGCACTTTACGTTAATCAGGGGCATTGAAAAGTTATAATAATAGTTTGGCAAAAATCTCAAAACATATTTATTAAGCCATTCATTTGGTTAAAGCTTTTCGGTTCTCGACTGTTCATATATTAAAAAAAGATTTGCACAGTTTTCACCCAATATAAGGTAACGGTGAAATTGAACAAACACTGTGCTCTTTAGCTTTAATTCTCAAATTATTCAAACTTCCAACTCGTTTGGACTCATCTAACTGTAAATCATCCAATTGCGATTGCGGTGATTTATCGATAGAGGACGCCACTGATATAGGAGTCGTAGACTGAAAGTCACTAGCGCGCATACCCATGCCCGAAAATAGTGGATCAGACATTGCTGACATTGATGTTTGGGAGAGCATTGAATAAGAATATGATGGAGGACTTGAAGGAGGAAACCCGTAGGAATTTGTAAGATGTGGAGGTGGGGGTGGACCCAAATTTAAAGAACTCGAGTCGTAGGTTGGTGACGCGTAACCCCAATTGTCAGGAGAATTAAAGGGTTGAAGCGACGGCAACGGTGCTGCAAATGAAGAGTTCCCGATAGGTGGATTGTTGCAACCTGAAATAGAAGGTGCATTGCTTAATATTTTATGAAGCAGTGAAAAATTGTAGGCTGTACCTCCTGGTGCAGATAAATAATTTGTTTTCCTGGGTGGTTCCCGTTTTCGCCATTTAGCTCTGCGGTTTTGAAACCAAACTTGTACTCGAGATTCGCTCAAATTGAGCTTGAGTGCCAACTCTTCTCTGGCGAATACGTCTGGATAAGGTGCCCGCTCAAACGCCCGTTCCAGTTCTTCCAATTGGTACGCCGTAAATGTTGTCCTTATATACGAAACAATACATAATCAGAATAGAATCATTGGACTAAGAACATTTATGGCATTTCAAAAACCCATCTAAGCTTTACTGTGTAAACAACTCTTCAAATTAAAAAGACGTGCAACTGCGTCATTGAATTCTACGCTAGATTCATCTCTTTCCACATTGAAATTACGAAAAAGAAAGCTGGCAAGAGAAGGAACGTTTTCAGCAAACTTTACTAACTGAACATAGCGGTAAGAGATCAGTCCTTGTTCCATTACTGTTTATTTCTAATGTTAAGTGGAATAATCTTGAGCTAATCCATTCCATTGTTTACATTTACTTAGCCATAATCTCACCTGTACCTTGTCTTTTTCTTTTTGACAGTCTTGTCTTGATTCTTGCTATTTGCCTTAGAATCCCCCTTACGTTTCTCCGGTTCTGCGGACAAACCTGCAAATCCAAAATCACAAACTGTACTCAGTCCAAAAAATTATGGAAATGAAGAATAACCCCAAAACATGCACAAAATCTGGCTCGAGTTACCTAGCTTCATCAGAAATTCTAATGCGAAAAAAATTGATTAGCCATAACTTGTTAATTTTAAAATTCTCTTACCAGGAGATTGCTGTTGCGATTGTTGATGTTGGTGATGCTGATGAAGTTGCAATTCATCAATACTTGGCAACATTTGCCTACTTTGTTTTAAAGGATCCATAAGTCCATTATTAGCAGCTGCTGCTGCTGCGGCTGCAGCTAGTTGTTCAGCGGCAGCTGTAGCCAGTGGCGGCAGAAGACCACTTCCACCGCCGTCCTGTTGCTGATGAAGGCCGAGCATCACTTGAATACTGTAGAAGTTTCCGCCTCGTTGATCTGCTGACTTAGAACCGAGTGTCGGTGACTTCATGGGAAGTGATTATAGAAACTTGGCTGACACCCTACAACTCGTCTTTTGACCTCTGGGGCTCAGCATGGGCCAATATGAACGTCCCGCGAATGCCAATGTTTGACGTCGTGCAGCCAATGAAAGCACGAGATCAGTTCCCCTAAAGTTTAGGGGGAGGGGTTTTTTTTTAAATTTATTTTAGATTGTGTTTATGCATTTAATTGTAAGGGGTATAGGATATGGATATTTGTTATTTTTAAAGTGTATTATGTTATTTTATAGTTTGAGAGGAAGTTGATAGTTTAGTCTGTTGATCTTAATGAGGTATTTGTGGGATCTTAATTGATATTAAGATCAATTTCTTTGATTTAACTTGTCTCAATCCAAAGTAATCTAATCCAATTGTGGGTAAATTTATTGGATTAAATATAATTAAAAAGACTTGTGCCAATCAGATTTGATCAGATTGCTTCTGGTAGTTGATTTAATAACTAATTGGCTGGAATAAGCTGAATACATTTATTGAAGATATTTGGTTACGTTTTTCGTGCAAACTATTGTAATTCAGGGCTCAGTAATTCAATTAAAATTTACACGTGTTTGAATCACTATGCTCATTCACTTATGAAAAATTCGATATGACGTCAACGATTGTGAAATATTGACGCTCAATTTAAAGGTTAAGAGTTTATTATTGTTAACTCAAAAATGTTCTGTACTGTTAACTATACGACTTATCATTTTTTAAATTTTTTATGTCACTTTAATCATTCTTTTTTATCTCGAGTGTAGGTCCAGTATAGTATTCAACTACAATGAAATTATAATAAGAGCTTCGAGCATTTTTGGCCTGGGGACGGACTGTGGATACAAGACGCCACAATCAATCACGTTGAGAATGGGCGCGTGCCCGTCGCCACCCCGCTGAAACGTCGATGGACAGCGACTGATAAAAACTGTAACCAGATGAAATCACGAGTAACACCGCTCCCACAAGCCCAACATCCCAAGGGCGTGAGAAAAAAAACCATATCCAGGTGCAAAATCAATTGTAATTACTACATCTATTACCTGTCTTAGTCAAATCACTTTTTTTACGTTGGATTTATGAGAAATTTTTTTTTAATTTACTGAATGCACAGTTTGTTCATTTACGATGTAAAGTTTTATTTTAGGTATGTTTTGCATTCACCTTTGATCCCTCACTTTTAGAACAAAAGTATAGTAGGGTTGATGAAACCAATGTCGAATCAAGAGCCCACACTCCCTATCGACGAAAAGTGGGTTCCCAGAGTCCTACAAGAGGAAACGGCGCCCACTCGCAGAGACCCCGGACGATGCTTCAAACTTGTAATTGCCTTTTAAACTGGCATCACCACCCTCATCCTCCATAATAATGACAGGACGTGGCATAAATGGCCGACACATGTTTTACTTTAAAGTTGATGTTTGCTTGTTTTGCCACAATTATTTTTTTTTTTTGTGCGTATAAGTACACTTTACGATATTACTAAGTTCAACACTAACCAACATTTTATTAACTCTTAAAACTAGCCGAACTAACGCCAAATTTTAACTTACGTTTTTTTGGAAGAAAACGTACAAAATGTTTTGATCCTTATTGTAAGAACGGTTTCTTTTCATCATATTGAAGTAGGTGTCGAACGCATAACGCCACACATTTAGACTATCCATTTAGGATTAAGTAAAGTAATCGAGTTAGGCCTATTGGCTCAATATGTCACCCTACCATTTCTTCCAATATATTAATTCAATTGAATTTTCTTATCTAGTTGAAGTTGAATAAGAATGCGTGATTTCTAATTGAGTTTCATCAAGTCCAATATTCTCACTTGTACTTGATTGAGATGCAATTTGATTAATATATATATCATTCAAAATCACAAGAAACTTATATTTATTAATGTTTTAAGTCAAATTTAACAGCCTGTTTTACTTTTTCATGATTTAGTCGCTGTAAACTGCCTGGAAAGAAGTCTAGGGTGAACTGATAGATTTTTTCTCTCAGTGTATCTAAATAGCTGGACTGTTGCAAAGCATAAAAATGACTCGTCGTGGGAATAGGAAATGAAATGAAGTTCCAGCCTTCTGGTAAAAACAGCACAAATCGAAAAAACCGCATGAAACCCACAGACGAAATTTCACTTTGATGTTTAAGAGAGTAAGTTCTTCGGATTACAGTTTTTTTTATTGAACCAATTGTATTTTTAATTATAATAACGAGGTTAGAGCTGTTATATCAACATTGCCTACACCATCTTAATTATAATAATTTTGACCATTGAATAATTTCAGTGATGGCCTGGGATCTTGGGCGCGGGGGTGTGAAGGATGATGGTGGGCCCCAGATAATGACACTCGCATTAACTAGGCACAAATAGGATGATTGAAGATAATTGAGGAAATAAAAGCGAACAAAAGATGGCGACCAGACACGACTTGATTGAATAATTGGACTTTACTACTGAGAAAAATAGTAGCAAAGGGTCCATATCACATATATAAATCAAACAGAAAAGTAGAGCAAAAAAGAAAAAAAAACTGAAAAATTTAGAAAACAAAAATTTGGAATTTTTTTATCACCGCAAATTAACTGGGTACTGTGTCATTCGTAGTCAAATATTGAAATCATTTGACTGTAAAATTGGCTTTTGGTGGTGATGTTTTTTTTTGTTTAACCCTCTGTTTATGATTTAAACACCTTGAGTGAATGGGGTAACTCAACACGGTCTGTTAACAACTAAAAGAGTTTTGGTCTTCAATGAGTTGGGGGATCATGGGGTAAAATCAGAAGGGGATAAAGAAAAAGGCTAGAGGGAGTGATTGTCGAGAGGCGTGAGGGTTGGACCCTTTCCAACATTTTAGCTGCTCAATTGCCTGGAATGGCATCAGACCAGCTTGGACCACCCTCTGGTTTGCCATATTGTTTGCTTGTCATTTGCCACGTGACTATTCCCGCCCTTGTAGTTACGCGTCACAACGTCCAAAAAACTCCTAAGTCTTTCCACTCAAACCTTACTATCTGATAGATAGAGGAGGTATAATGAGTCAGTTCTCATGCGTTGAGATTTAAAAAAGCCTAAGCCCTCATGGCTTTCCTGACGGAAAGTCATCACGAGGTTTTCACTGATGTCCACAATAGACGTACTTTACAACAAGTAAAAAAAAACACTCCTTCTGTAAATGATTAGAAAACAACCAATGCGAAAATAAATTGAAAAAGTATACTTTTCCACTTTAATTTTGCAAGTACTTTTTACAATATTGCATTTCATTTAAATTATCATCTTGCTTTACAGGTACTTCCTCATTAAAGATGCATTTCAACATTCGATATCTCCTCAAGCACGACAAAACGTGGACAAAAACTTTGACTCGAGTCTACAATTTTTTTTGTTCCACCCCTGTTCAAGAGTCAAGGGAAAATCTCCCACACATTCAGATCTCCCGACCGCTCCTACAAAATGGGCCTATAAAATTTGGTCATGAAAATCAATTTTGACAGATGCGTAACGTTATCTCTGAAACCCCTTTAGGTCCTCGATAATTGATATTTCTTTTTGAATTCGGCTCCCGTGACCTGGACCAAATATGGCGCCATTCATGTGATGTCATGCGTATCTCAACGCACGCGACGTAACGTTTATCTTTCATCAACGGACCGCCTAGGGGTGGGAGGCTGTCCCACGAGGTTCAAATAGCAACTTATTAAAGGAGCCATAACTTCCGTTTTAATTTTGTTTTCGACATTGATGTGACGTAATTGTACTCGTCACTTTTGCCTATTTTTTAAATAATAAAAACGTGACGTGATACTTTTCTGTTTGAATTAAAATGGCTAAAATGGCTACTAAATTTAGCAAGATAATGTCGCCAAATGCACAATGCAAAATGCATTTATTAATATAGCACATTAACAGAAAAAATGGTATACTATTGGATATTTCAATACAATTTCATTATGACGGCACTTTAGTAAGTTTTGAAATAGTTTATAGTATATTAAAATTTTAAATCTCAGGAGGGAATAGATTTTGATGAATTTATGCATTTAAATATCGCCGCTGTATTAAATACGCAAATATTTATCAATTTTATGTTACAATATTAAAGCGGTATGACGTCATCGGAACGGACCGGTTGACTCGTTTAGACCAATAAATATGGCGTTGTGTTCAACTCCAACTATGAGAGGAATAATGGGCGGTTGTTCTAAATATTTAGCTATAGGGTGAAAGATTTTGTTTCATAAAAAATAACCATTGAAAACTCAATGCGTTTAGAGTCCCAAAATTGTGTTTGCAGTGAATATTATAAATTAATTTGTAATATCTTAATTTTTGGACATATTTTATATTTATAAAAAAACGCGACATGTTATTTTAATTGCTTTTATTTGTCTTTCTTAGGAATTATAATATTTCTAAACAACAGTTCGCAAAATTTAGTGGACTTGCAATAAAAAGTAATCTTTTGAAGCCCAACGAATCGCATTATTATTGGA
This sequence comes from Pachymerium ferrugineum, assembly GCA_034686365.1. Lineage (NCBI taxonomy): Eukaryota > Metazoa > Arthropoda > Chilopoda > Geophilomorpha > Geophilidae > Pachymerium > Pachymerium ferrugineum. The sequence goes on along the minus strand of JAQGAS010000434.1, from coordinate 31,727 downwards.
ATTTAGGTTGTCGTAATTTCAGGAACAAAAGTAATTTGAAAGATTTCATATAAAAACAAATATACTTAATAAATATATTTTTAAGGACCCAGTCGGACGGTTCAAAATCGCCTAGCACCATTCGATGAACATGTCCTCGTCACTACACCAATGGGATATCACAGATTAATTAAGCCTTTCTGCTTCACCGTTTTGGTTAATAATATTTCAAACTTTAATTTGCATAATTATTTAGCCGCCTTGAAGTAATGTACTGCGTGTAATGGGTTAGTTAAATGCAAAAACAAAAATAGTTCAATGCGTCAAGTCAGATGTTTAATTAAGCTTTTTATTAGACTTTCATTTATGTTAAACTGTCTCTCTTTTTTATTGTTTTATTGTTAGGTAGGCGCTTGCAGTTTCACTGGGGCTACAATTTGGCAATACGAAAATGTGCACAAACAAGTGTATAGCCGATGGCAAAGAAACGCTGGAATTTTGCAGAATGAATTGGCTCTACCAAGAAAGAGTGGCAGCTTTAGAAGAGAAGTAAATTTAAAAAGTACAAGTTTTGTGTAACAGTTTACATTTTATTCTATTTAGGCAAACAATTGGTGGAATCAAAGAAGTGAAGGGCAAAAGGTTGCATTCTCAATCATCGGTTTAAATGGTTTAGTTTTTCTATTATGGCGAGTTCCTACTCTTAGACCTTTCATGATAAAATATTTCTGCTCAAATCCCGCTGCAAGTAAGGCGTGTTTTTAAATTTCATTTGTGAAAATTCACAATTTTACTCTAATTGCAGAAGCCGTTTGTTGGCCGATGTTGTTATCTACTTTCAGCCATTTCTCGCCGTGGCATTTTGCTGCCAACATGTACGTCATGTACACATTTTCTACTAGCGTTGTCAATTTTTTAGGCAAAGAGCAGTTCGTAGCATTTTATTTAACCGCTGGAACGTTTTCTTCATTTATTAGTTATGTACATAAGGTGGTTATGCGAGTTCCCAGTATGTCTTTAGGAGCTGTAAGTTGACGGTAATTGTTTCAAGATAGTATGAAAACATTCTTGTTTTTAAATTTTAGTCGGGTGCTATTATGGGAGTGTTAGCGGCTGTGTGCGTGCAGTTACCAAATGCCAAATTAGCAATAGTTTTTCTACCCTGGTTCACATTCACAGCTAGTACAGTAAGACCGATTACTAATATTTAATTTTAGATTGTAATCTTCTGTTTGTACAAAATAGGCACTTAAAGGGCTGATATTACTAGACACTACCGGATTGGTACTAAGGTGGTCTCTCTTTGACCACGCTGCTCATTTAGGTGGTGCATTATTTGGAATGTAAGTATAATTTCCTATTGTGATACATTTATGGCTACAAACTCGTTTAATTTTAGAGGTTACATGGCTTTTGGAAATGAATACATATGGAAACGCAGAGAACCAATCATCAGGTGGTGGCACAGTATCAGAAAAGAATCGGAAGAATAAATGAAATATTAATCTGGTAGACACCTTTATTTACAAATCATTGTTTTACATTTTGGATATTGAAAATTACGATTGTTCATTTATTGGCTTCAAACTGACTAATTCTTGTCCTTTTGCTACATTATCTCCTACATCGAACAAAACCTTTTTCACTTTTGCATGTTGTGGTGCACGTACAACATACTGAAATGATAATTTTTATTTGCGTTCAGATCCGATATGAGAAAAACTACATTAGAAAACACTCACTTCCATTTTCATCGCGATCATAACCACCAAAGGATCACCTGGGTTAACTACGGCACCTTCTTGAACCAAAATTTTTTCGATGACTCCTGGCATTGGGGCTACAGCTCCACCTTGTTTAACACTTTTGGCAGTGGCTGATAAGTATTTCGGAGCAGGTATTATCAATGTATAACTCCCATCCTGCAATAGTTATAAAAAGAGAATTTTATTTTTTTGTGTAAATTTGTTTACAATATTGTTTAAATAACCTTAGTGTAAAGATGGATGAACTCTTGGTTAACGGCAAGTCTTGCTTTGTTTATAGATCCATTCATATCGCATGTAATTCTTTCATTCTGACTTAAATTTCCTTCCACTGTGTACGATTTTGAGCCAATTGTCATGCGGTAATTTGAATTTTTATAAGTGACATTTATGGGGTAACCTGTAAGAAAAAAAAAAAGAAAACTTGAGCAAATAAAATACCATGATTAATACCTAAAGAAAAAATACTTTTTTTGTTATGCTCAAAGTTTAGTGTCCGATTGTAATCATGATTAATGCGTGCACCAAACAGACTTGCGAAGGGTGAAAAGGGATCTGAAAATAGTTTTTTACTTATAGAATTGTAACAACAAAACAATGCAACCTTTAGATTCAATAGCTTTGGTTGACGTTTCTTGGGCTTCCTTGCACACTGTTGCCAAAGCAGATTTGCACAATAGAACGTCATTTGGGTCTCTCGTTGGAAACAAATCTCTGTTATATTGTTTTATAAAATCTGTGTGAACATTTCCACAAATGAATTCGGGATGCGATGCCAAATCCAAGAGGAAGTTAATATTGGTGTTTAATCCCGCAACCTATTACAATTCTCGTTTAAATAATATTTTTGAGTTATTTACCAACTTACGCAACAATCAGCCAAAGCTGACCTCAGTCTTCGTAAAGCAGATTTTCTATCTTCACCCCAAACTACTAATTTAGCTATCATAGGATCATAATGGACAGAAACTTCATCTTCTTGGCGAACCCCAGTTTCAACCCTGATGTCGTTACTCGGTTCAGGGAACGTTAAGTGTAATAAAGGTCCTGCTCCTGGCAGGAAATCATTTTCTGGTTCTTCTGCGTAAATTCTGGCCTCAAATGCGTGACCACTAAGTTGTATTTGTTCTTGAGTGACTGGAAGTGGTTCTCCAGCAGCCACCTGGAACAAAAATTTCATGGTGTTTTACTTAGACTGAATATAAAGTTACAAACCATCACCTTAATTTGCCATTCAACTAAGTCAGTTCCAGTAATCATTTCAGTGATAGGATGTTCAACTTGTAATCTAGTGTTCATTTCCATGAAGAAAAACTTGTTCCTTTTGTCCATAATAAATTCAACTGTACCTGATATGAATCATATATAAGTTACTGGTGTTGAAATAATTTTAATCAATACCTGCTCCAACGTAATTAACTGCTTTTGCTGCTCTTACAGCCGATTCACCCAATTCTTTGCGAACTTGTTCTGATATTCCGGGCTAACAATAAATTATTATTTAGATAGACTAATTTAAAATATTTATTTTTACCCCCGGTGCTTCTTCTATAATTTTCTGATGCCTTCTTTGAACGCTGCAATCTCGTTCAAATAAATAAACGTAATTACCATGCTGGTCACCAAATACTTGGACCTCAACATGTCTAAAAAAAGGAAGACACTGTACAATTGTTAATTTGATTTATATTATTTGTTTAACCTAGGAGTCTCAACGAATTTTTCTATCAACATGTCGCTATTTCCAAATGATTTATTGGCCTCTCTGCGAGCTGACTCCAATTGAGACGCAAACTCCGATTGATTCATTGCAATTCGCATTCCCTAGATGTATAAAACCATTTTAAATCTGATTCGTCTTAGTACAAATGTAAACACACACTTTTCCTCCACCACCTCGAACAGCTTTAATCATAACAGGAAAGCCGATATTTTCAGCTTCAATCATAAGGCGAGAATCGGACTGATCTTCGCCGTGATACCCTTCGATTATTGGTACATTTGCGGCTGCCATGATTGATTTTGAGGTACTTTTAATGCCCATGTCCCTAATCGCATTAACGGGTGGACCGATAAAGATGATGTCAGATTTTTGACAGAGTTCAGCAAATTCGGTGTTTTCAGACAAAAAACCATAACCTGGATGAATGGCCTGTGTAGGATTTAACGCAACTATTACCCCATTTAATTTGATTCTTTTCTGTTTACTACCTGTGCACCAGTTAATTTTGTAACTGCTATTATTTTGTCATAATTGAGGTAACTTTGCTGAGACGCTGCAGGTCCAATGAGATGCGCTTCATCAGCCTATATGTTATTTAATGAGATTTCACACTAGACACAGCTAATTTCTTTTATTTATTTTAATTACTTCAGAAACATGTAAAGAGTTCTTATCAGCTTCACTGTAAACAGCTACAGTCCGGATACCCAGTTTTCTTGCAGTCTTTATTATTCTACAAGCAATTTCTCCCCGATTGGCAATCAAAATCTTCTCGATCGGTGCATCATTCAATGATTTGACTAAAAAAGTTTATAGAAACAAAACTATAGATTACAGTACAAAGTGCAAACTTTGAACGACGTTCTATACCTTGCGATGAATTAACTAAACAACGCGTGCTTGAATAACTGTAGGTATAAATCGAATCAAAATGATTATAATTAAAATTTTTGAATGAACACCGATCTGTACTCACAAATGTTTCAAGACTGTGAGTTTGCTCACTCTCCAGTAAGCCATGTTGTTGATGATGCAAATAATGGGCGTGACGTCACATCCACGATTCCATGCAGTATTTATTTTGAGCCGCAGCTCCACAAGTGCAGAAGAACCCAGGAAGGAAATGGCGCCAGTGACATTGAACGGTTTATGGGGAGAGCCAACCTCAACCATCGATTGGTGTGAAAAAAACTACGAAGTCACATATTACATAGCAGAATTTTGTAAGTAAATCAATTTTCTTAGGGTTAGTTTAAGTTTGGAATACTAGGCTTAAGTTTTAGAGGCCAATCTTACGGACTTCTTTCAGTAGAATTCCACTGAACAAAAATTCTCATCGTTTTAATAAACAAAATTCATTAAAAATAGATTCATCATCTGAACATTAAATTTAATTAGAATTGATCATTTCATTTTGGTAATTGACCAGCCTTGAACTTGGATTGCATGCTTGCATTTTTCTACTCCGCAATCATACATCATGCAATGCAGTTAAATTTTACTTTTCTTTTAATTTTAGGCTGAGTCAATAACCTTTTCACAAAAGAGTATCCTAGTAGGCTACAATTTTTTTTTTGGTTTAATTTTAGGGAATACAGTCAGCAATCTTGTAATGATTATTCCTTCAATGTACGGCGCCCTTATCTGCTGGAGAGATAATATTGAAACCAGATATTTACTAAGCTTTCTCTTCTTATTTCGTAAGTGTTATTTGTTTTAAAAATATCTAAAAAAGTTTGATTCGTTATCTTTATTTTTTAAGTGGTTGGAGTTGGCTCTTGGTGTTTTCACATGACGCTGCTGTATGAAATGCAATTACTAGACGAACTCCCGATGCTATGGGGAACCTGCATGATCCTGTTCTGCCTGTAAGTACACTTTAAAAACGCACTTTGTAGAATAGTTTTTGTTTGCTCGTACGCTTTAAAAAAAGACATTGCTTAAAATATGTGCTGCTCCAGGAACTACATCCAGATTATAGATATTTGATGTCCTTGAGAGCTTCTGTTTGGTGTCCTAGCAATAAAAAGTACTTTCTTTTCTTCTGTAGTGACGGACTTTCCAAACCACCCAAGTCATCTATAAACAAGAGTTTGATAATAATTCTTTTGTGCTACAGTTTTGTTGTCTCATCGGTAGGTATTAAATTAAGATGAGTTGCATGTCAAGTAATTGATGTTTTGTATTAAAAGGTGTATCTAATTGTGCGATCTCCAATCCTCCACGAGGCAGCGTATGGACTTCTAGTGTTAATCACGTTATTTTTTAACGTTTCCTTAGCCAGGTGAATAATCGGAGGTGAGTTTATGGGTGCGAACCCATTAGACATGCTCTATTTTATTATTTTGTATGTTGCAGAACTCATCAATGTAATTTAAGAGTATTCTTGATGGGGATATTTTTTTACGGATTCGGTTTCATTTTGTGGAATATTGATAATATGTTTTGCAAACATCTGACGTATGATCGCAAAGACTAAGCATAACATTTATTATTTGTGTTTGGAGTCAAATATTAATTTTTGTATTTTGTTTTAGGAATCTGCGTCTTTATTTACCTGTATTTTTCATTCCTATGACGCAGTTGCACGCATGGTGGCATTGCTTTGCTGGTTACGCCAGTTATTTGCAATTGGTTTTGTGGTAAATGGGCAAAATTAGTAGATTTATTTTGAGTTTGAAAATTTTTCAACGTTTTTTTAGTTGTCATGCTCGACTGAAATATTTGAAAATAGACTATGAAGTGAAGTATGGAATTCCCGGTATTTTTGTCTGTCGGAAAAAAAATTTAAAAATGTGAAGGACTGAAGCACACTTCACATCTTATTTCAACGTATTTTTATATATGATATAGTCATTTTGGTATTATAATATCGATGTCTCAAATAATGTGCCTAAAGAGATTTGAGTCTTAAAGAAAGTTAAGACATTTTGAAATTTTTTTTTTTTTTTTTTAAAAAGGAAATTCAAATTATTCTGGTTTTTATAGTTTTTGCAAAAGACACATCAAATCGCTCAGTTTTATTTCCCCTCTAGTCCGTTAATCAAAGATTTAAATTAACTAGTCCACATAAATTTGGTCACAGATTAATTAGCTGCAATATTTGTGACGTTCCTATTTCAAAATATCTGTTTCAAGACATTGTTAAATTGTCATTCTTTACTTGTTGATTGGGTTTGAAAACATTTATCTTATCCACGTGTTAATCATCTGCTACAAAACCGTTTATTTAAAGTGGGCCTTTGTATGTTTATAACATTTTTTATGCCCACAATTTAATGTATGGTCCAAATTGATGTGTGACGTCAATAGATTTTGAGGTTTCAGGCTCATGACTTCATCACCAAATTGGACAAGATTGGCCCTGAGAATTCAGTGATTCACAATGCCTTTTATCTGCGTGAAAAAAAAAATTGTGTTGTGAAAAGCTAGTTATAAAACGATTTTTTAAATGGGACCAAAAATTTACTCATTTAAAAAGTGTTTATTATTAATTCGTATTCTAAATTGGTTGGTAGTGTATGAAACTGGAAAAATTGTTGCCTTGCTTTTGTAACTTCAAGTGTTTCTCAATTGTAATACTATAGTTCTTTGATTAATAAACGGAAATACTGTTTTGAATATTTATGACTTCCAATTTTCTCCAATTTACACCAGTGTAATAAGTTGACCACTTTGTCAATAGAGGGCAACAAGGAAAATCAAGATGGCGCTGTACAGTAACTGAATGCCAAAATAAGTCCTCCAGCAGTGAAAACTAAACATGCTATCTAAACTACTGTCGCTACCATCATCACGATTCGCCCATAGATTCGTTAATGTAAGAAATACATTTTGGACAACTGAAAACATAACTACGTGGTCGCCTTTAGCAAATGCATTTAATACAAAACCTGTGAGGAAACCAAATCTTAGTCTTTTAAGAGGAGATGCTGTAGGTTGTGCATAATAAAAGATTGTTTCAATTTAAAAAGAGTGGATGCTTATATTTTTAGGGATTATTTTGCATTCGTCAATTGAACGATCCCGGTGGATTTTATATCTTAAATGATTCAGTAATAGCTAGAACTTCGTATTTAATTTCGGAGACAATAAATTCTACAAGAGAACGAAAAATGGTTGATATTTTTGATGAATTGTCTGATACATTATGCAGAGTTGCTGACATGGTAATGCCACGAATCGAAATCATTTTTATTTTTATTTTATACCCTCTATTTTTTTAAAGGCAGAGTTCATTAGAGTTGCTCATCCTTTAGCTGATTACAACTCAGCCGCTGAATATGCCTGCACACATGTTAGCGCTCTGGTTGAAAAGTAATTTGTTTTAACTGAAAATTCTTTAAGTGAACTTACAACCATTTCTATTTCAGTTTAAACACGAATACAGCCTTGTATAACGCACTAAAGAAGGTTGTACAAGATGGTGATACCTTTTCAACTGATGAAATAGACAAACATGTAGCCAAATTATTTCTATTTGATTTTGAACAGAGTGGAATTCACTTAGATGACGATAAGGTATTTATTTTCATTAAAGAGCGTGACAATTTAAAAAACGCACTAATACATTTTACATTTTAACTAGAGATCTAAAGTTGTAGCTTTGAATGAACAAATTTCACGAGTAGGTTCATATTTTGTTCAAAATTGTTACGTACCTAAAGCTGTTCCTAGAAAACTTTTACCTCCAGATTTTAAAAGCGTGTAAGTTTAAAACTAGAACGAGTAAGCTAAATTTTGTTAGTTATACATTTTTTTTATAGATTCCCTATTGAAGGAGATTCGGTTGTAGTTTCGGGGTTACACGCCGAATCAAACAGCGAGAGAGTTCGGGAAGCAGCTTACAAGACATATCTCTTCCCTAATGATCGTCAGGAAGAACTTTTGTCAGAATTATTGCGTGCCCGCCATGAATTAGCACAGTTATGTGGTTTTCCAACCTTTGCTCATCGAGCTCAACGGAATAGTTTGGCTGGTGAACCTGAGGCTGTTAAAGAGTTTTTAGATCAATTATCAGAAATTGTACGAGAACCAGCAGCCAGAAATTTTGATGAAATGTTGCGAGTTAAGAGAAAACATTTCAACTCTAATTCCGCCTTAAAGATGTGGGACGTACCGTATCTCACTTCGTACATAAAAAATGAACGGTACTTACAATTTTATACGATAGTGAATTAAATGTAATGTTAAACTCTGGGATATAGGTTTCGAATTCACTATCCTGATTACACACCGTATTTCTCAATTGGAGCTTGCATGGAAGGACTAAATATGGTTTTAAATTCTCTCTTTGAAATTAATCTTCAAAACGTGGAACCTCAACCTGGAGAACTTTGGCATCCTGATGTTTATAAATTAGTATTAACGATAATCATTATTGAAGTTTTGTTGATGGTTAAAACGTTGTCTGTCTAGGCAGTTCTCCAAGCAGGAGAAGGTTTATTAGGTTACATCTATTGCGATTTTTTTGAAAGGCATAGAAAGCCAAATCAAGATTGCCATTTTACGATTCAAGGTGGAAGGCAATTACAAGACGGTAGCTATCAGGTTCGTCAGGACAATCTTTCGTGTACAAATTTGTCTAATGGTTGCGAAATACATTTTAGATGCCAATTGTTGTTTTACTACTGAATTTTCCTGAGCCAACACCAACAACTCCGTCTCTGTTGACACCTGGAATGATGGAAAATTTATTTCATGAAATGGGTCATGCAATGCATTCAATGTTGGGAAGAACTAAACATCAACATGTTACCGGTATTCAAGTAGAAAGTTTTATTTTAATTACGGGTAATTGTTTTGTATCTTATCTCCTTAGGGACTCGTTGCAGCACTGATTTTGCTGAAATTCCGTCCATTTTAATGGAATATTTTGCGAACGATCCAAGGGTAATAATTATAGCTTTTGTATTATGATATAGATCTATATTTGATATATGTGTTTAGGTGGTTTCTAAATTCAGTCGTCACTACAAAACTGGTGAACCAATGCCAGTCGACATGATAGACCGTTTATGTAAATCCAAAAATATATTCAATGCGTGCGAAACGCAGTTGCAGATATTTTACTCTATTACTGATCAAATGTATCATTTGAAACCTCTTGGAGGAAGAAAATCGACGGAAGTAATGGCAGAATTGCAGAGTAACTATTACGGATTACCACATGAACCAAATACTGTCAGTGAAAATTGTTGATTAGATACAACTCTGAGTTTTAACATTTTTTTTTTTTTTTTAATACAGGCGTGGCAATTACGATTCAGTCATTTGGTTGGATACGGTGCCAAATATTATTCTTACTTAATGGCTAGAGCTGTTGCATCTTTGATTTGGCAACAGTGTTTTAAAAATGACCCTTTTAATTCGTTAAGTGATAGATTTGCTTGTTGTGAATCATTTACTAATTTTATGTCGATTTTATTACATTTTACAGAGAGATGGGTTTTAAATACAGGCAAAGGTTGTTAGCACATGGAGGGGGAAGACCGCCAAAGGAATTAATTGAAAGTTTGTATTCTGTTAAAAAGTGTGAGTGAATTGATTTATTTAACTTTTATTTGTAAACAGCATTTTTTGGAAGAGAAATAACACCCAAAACTTTAAGTAATGCACTTAAAAGTGAAATTGAATCCGAAAATGGAGTGTAACTAAATTTATTAGCATGCATCTCATCCCATTAACGACAGTAGACCCTTTTTTTGATTGCTCGTGATTTAGAAAATTGAACAATGGAATTTTATGAATAAATATTTTTAATAAAAACTACCATTGATATCTATCACTTTACGTTTTACTAAAAAATGTCTTAGGCGATATAACAACACAAAAGATTTTGAAAAAAAAACGTTTATTGATGTCTGCAATTAAGACATTTATTTAAAAATGATTTATGTACACAATGTAGAAATGACACTTAATATTAACGGACACTTGGCATTGAGGGCATTGGTTGAGCACCTCCAGTTTGCAACTTATGCTGAACTATTTTTCCAAAACCACCGCGTCCACTATCAAAATCAGTACGATATTCGTCACGAACCTATTAAAATCAAATTTGTTTATTTAAAGAATAATATGCTAATAACTTTCGGTTTTACTTGTCCTCCCGTTTTTCCTCTTCCGTATTGTCTACCTTCGATGAAGCCGGCGTCCCAATCGGTTCGAATTATACGGTCATCTAAACGAGTACCATTGACATACCTCATTGCGTTTTCGGCATCATCTCTCGCATAAAATCTGCCATACAAGTAAATATGAAGTGATATTGTCTTATCGTTTTCTTTAACGCTTACTCAACAAAACAAAAACCACAAGGCGTCTTTTTGAATTTGTCTAAGCCCATTACAATCTTCTTAACATCTCCACATTTTGAAAATAACTCGTGGATTTGTTCTTCCGTTGTGAAAAATGATAAATTTCCAATGTATAATGTTGTTGATGTTTTCAGCAGCCGCTCCTGTTCTGCCCGGCTTCCCTGTCAACGATTTTAATTTTAATTTAATTTGTAGGTATAGTTTAAGTAAAATTTACTTTAAAATGCTGGTCTCTATAAGCACTAAGCTCGGCACTGTTCATTACAGCAGCAGTCATAGTAGAGCAGGTATGGTCTCCGATGATATTAGTATATGATTTATACTGAAGTAATATGATGTGTACACAATGAGGTTCCTCTAAAACAAGATCGCAGTCACCCTGAAGTATGGTGGCTTAGAAGGACTATTACTATTTGTTCTCCAAAAACTCTTATCATTGGCAAACAATAAGAATTTTATAAAATCTACTTTTAGTTTAAAAAATGAATTTAGATAACAATTTTAATTAAAATTATTTTCTTCCAAAAGAATTCATTAGTTGTTTTTACTATAAACTGTAGCTGAATTAATAACTATTTGACTTAACGGTTTATTGAAACAAAATTTTAGTTGCTAAAACTACTCGAAAAAGTCAAAAGTATTTGTAGGCGAAACAAACAAGCTAGGCAGCCATTTTCGGCCACCTTACTAGCACCTCATATCAAACGATGCGCAAGCGCTTGTGAATGCTTCATAAAGCATTTGCCGTAAACGTGCGCCCTCTATTGTACAATTAAAATTTTAGTATCAGTTTCAAGTGGACTGAGTTAAGATGATATGGACAATTTTGTATTTTTACAAAAACGAACGAGCGAAGTCTTTGTTTTTTAAAATTCGCAATGCTTTTTGGGTTTGCTCAGTTGGCTACAGCCGTTCTTGGCGATTGTTTTGCTATGCCCTATGGTTTTTCTTCAAATATTGTTTTACGTCAAGGTTTTCTACAAGAAGTAATACTAAAACAAATTTTTAATGTTTCCCATATCATAATACAGTAAGTGATTTACATTTTAAAATTAAAATTTACCAAATACGTTTACTACCCGACAAATTCAAGAGTGGTATTTTTATAGTTTTCATAATTCCGTTTATATTCATCGAATAGCTGTCTCAAACCGTCGATATACAAATTGTGAAAATGATCTACTTGATTTGGGCTGGGGTTTGGATTCTGCTCCACGTCAATTGGTTTTCCAACTAGAAAACAGCACGTAATGAAAAGTGAGATCCAGTAACTTTAAAATTAATTTACCGATTACGTCAACGGGTTTTCTGTAGGGTAATGTGCCAAATGAGTACTGAAAAACTCCTCTACCATAGAAAACTGGCAGAGTGAATGTGAGCATTCTGGTGGCAAAGTTTTGAAAAGCGCGTAAACCAGAACCTGTTGGATTTGAAACTTGAGAGTAAAGTTCATTTTCTCCAAATGAAAAAATGGGAACTAGTGAAGCGCTATATAAAAAATACACATTAAAAATATTTTAAAAAAATATCTTTTAAATTTTACCCATGTTTTATCGCCAATCGAACGAATCCTTTACGACGTCTCAATATTAATTTCGCGAACCCTGGATGAGCGTCAAGAGCTTCTAAAGCCCCACCGACTACAATGACTAGCATATTACCTTTACCTTCATTAGTTAATAACCATGAAATACTTTCCTTAGAAACAGAACACATGCCTGTGTTGCAAACAAACAAAAAAAGAATAGTATCAGATGATTAAAAATTCATTTTAAAATTTTACGGTACCTAAACTCATCAGGTAATCACAATAAAAAGGAAAGGCGAATTGAATATTAAGTGTTAATAGATATGGTTTAATTCTTTTAAAGATTTTGCTGAAACCAGTCGCTTCAGTAGCAAATGATGTAAACGCACCAATGGAGACGATACCGTGTGGATGATAACCGCAAACATAATTTTTATTCGGGTCCAATTCTGCCGTTTTGATGGTTCGTACGGGAAAATAATCACGAAAGTAGTGCCATAGTTTAACATTTCGAATCCAATTGAATCTAAAAATTAAACATTAGTTATTGAAAGTCACTTGAAAATGCGCGTGTTTAAACCTTCTGCCTCCTCTAAAACATGTCTTGTGATCATACCAATACCAAATATAGTACAATATTGATAAGTAATAGTAATCCGTGTAAAATAGGCAGTAAAGAGAAAGAATTATGCCACCATAAATGAAAAGGACGAAAGATAAGCTAAGGTATAATACTGCTAAAGTTTGAAGCCTTCGCTCCAAAGGGATGTCAAATGGAGCAAATTTAATTCCAAGAATGCTTTTGGACATTGTCAATTAATATTGCACTAACATTACTGATTCAATGAAAAAGTAAATATCCTCCCTTATTTTTGTAGTGATAATATAACACGATAAGATAGCCTGTTTAAAAGTTCAATTCAATTTCTAGTTTCTAGATAGGATGGGTCTATGGTTTACACAATTGATTTATTACTTTTTTTTTTATTTGACGACTTACAACATTTTTTCATTATATATTAAGTTACAGTTTATGCTACTAAGTCAAGACTAACATTTTTGTACAGTTCATAATTAACTTTATGTTCATTAAATAATTGCAGCAAACTTTGAATGTATAGATTGTGGTAATGAGTCACTTCCTCTTCGCTAGGATTTGGATTTTGAACAACATCTATTGGTTTACCAACTGTAAGCAAATATGATTTAATACGTTATCCGTAAGATTAAAATCTTCCCAACTTACTAACAACGTCGATTGGACGTCTGTAGGGAATGAAACCAAATGAGTATTGGAAAACTCCTCTTCCATAAAAAACTGGAGGAGAGTAACTTATTAATTTAGTGATGAAATTTTGATAAGAGCGAAGATAGGACCCTTCAGGATTTGAAAGTTGAGTAAAAATTTCATTTTCACCAAACGCAAATATTGGAATTAAATTTGCCCTAAAAGAATAACAAAAACGTAAATACAAGGCATTGGGACTTTAATAAAATGAATTGACCCGTGTTTAATAGCCAAGCGAACAAATCCTTTTCGCCTTTTCAACGTTAATTTAACAACACCAGGATGAGCGTCCAGAGCTTCTAGTGCACCGCCAATCACAATAGTTACCATGTTACCTTTTCCTTCGTTTGTTAATAACCATTCGATACTTTCCCTTGATACATCACACAACCCTATAGTGATATAAAAATTTACTAAAGTCAAATTTTTTTTCATATTATATGTTACCTAGGCTCATAATGTAATCGCGGTAGCAGGGAAATTTAAATTGTGCGGTAAGAGTTAACAAGTATGGTTTTATTTTATCAAACATTTGACTGAAGCCAGTAGCTTCAGTTGCTAATGATAAAAAAGCCCCAAAGCTGGCGATTCCATGAGGATGATAACCGCAAATGTAGTTTTTATTTGGATCTAACTCTGCAGTTTTTATAGTCTTTATAGGAAAATAATCACGCATGTATTTCCAAACTGCCGCATTTCTCATTAATTCGGATCTGTAATAATTTCAATGCTGTGAGAGACTATTTTGAATCTACTGTAATTAATTTACCTCCTGCCACCTCTCGAACATGTTTTGTGATCAAGCCAAAACCAAGTGAAATATAGCAACGAGATATAGTAATAGTTAGTAAACAGAAGATAAAAGAACAAAATATTAACACCGTATACATAGATGAGGAGTGTTGAAACGTGATAAACCACTGCTAATGTCTGTAATCTCCTTTCCGTAGGGATAGAGAGTGGGGCAATTTTGATTCCAAGAATTGTTTTCGACATGTTGCTGTTGTTTAGGGCTGACAACTTTTCGAATTATTTGGCGTTAAAATTGATAAATGCTTTTATCTAACGTGCAGGTTGATAGTGAAATGATAAATTATAAATATAGATTACATAATGATAAAAAAACTAATTTAATGTGTTACACCTTTATGCAGAGAATAATACAACAGCTGGATCAGCTTGTTTGCATTGCCCACACCAACAAAATTTCCGTAGTAATGGGAGTGCTTATTGATGACTCAAAAATTTTCATTTAAGAACAGATTAAACAACAAAATCTTCAGTCCCAAACTATTTAATGTTAACTTAGGTAAAATAAACAACGAGATTTTTAAATTTTAACTTTAAAACAATTTTAGTATCTTGATCATCATTACTAGAGCTTAATGGTCTGTAAAATACAAAAAATAAGATGCTGATAAAACGTTACACAAATTCTTAAAATTTTTTCAGTCCAAGGTTAAAGGACACTCCAGGGTCCAGGGGCTTCGTCGTGATTGGGTACTACATTTCTTCCCCTATCCCTATAAAAGTACTTCTCACTAGGCTACTCTTAACAGTGTCTTCTTGTCTGCTAGTCACAATGTTTGCCATCTCCAAAATCGTCCTTTTAGCAATTTTCACTTTAAACATTTCTGTAGAAGCAAATGTATTTCCAGGGCAGTGTACTTACGTTCCTCCATCGCCTCATTTTAACCGTGCTCAGGTAGTTAAAAATGCAAAACTTAGGTAATTATTTTTTGATTCACACGAAATAATTTTTTTAAGGTTGTCGGTCAGTGGAAGGTTTTGTTGACGTCAGATCCAAATTTGAAGAGTAATACTAAATGTGCTCATTCACAAATCGGTGAATACGAAGACGGACTTTTGATTCAATTTAGTAATCATTTTAAAAATGGGTAAATGTGCATGTCTTTTATTAAATCTTAATTTTTTTACTTGAAATTACTTTTCTCAGAACTTACGACGATATAAATATCACTGTGGTGGCTAAACATGATTCAGCACCAGGATTTTACCAAATTGCCCCACTTAAACCCGGAGAAGGTTTTTATTATTATTACTATTTGGTTATGAAAAGTTCATTAAATCTTTTGTTTCTAGAACTCAATGTGACGATGTTATCATTTTTTGTTGAGGAGAATTATTTTTTGGTGTGGGTTTGCACTAATTTGTCCCAAGAAGAACATTTGGGTATTAAAATTAAGGATTCAAATGTTTGAAATGACTAATAATTTTTACATCTAGAATTGGTGTACGTCGATGGCCCAGCTGATGTACCCGAGTCAATCGTGGAAAAATTTGTACATCATCTTTCCCTCCACGGATCTTCAGTTTCCGGAAATATGATTGTTCCCTTGCCGGAAACTGTTTGTGAGCACTAATAGAAATTTTTCCAATTTAGATTGTGAAATATGTTGTAGTTAACTGAATGTAATCTCTTCAGTAATAAAAATCAAAAGAATAGAAAAATTTTTAATATTGGCTTTACTGCAGCGCATGTGAGCAATTGTGTCACGTGATAGATATGGCAAACTACAAGACGCGCGCTGATTGGCTCATAGTTTGGTTAATGTTATTAGAAGTGAAACCATGGGGAAACGTAGTACGTACATTTTTCAAAATATCAATGTGTCCAGGTAATTATTTTCTCTGAGTTCGTCCGTCCCCATTTTGATGTAACTTCTTTCCTTAGAGTTTAAAGAAAAGAAAGCGCGTAATTCAAGTCGTATAGGAATTTTTCTACGATTTGTTCACAATCATGATGGAACCATCTCAAGTGTAAAGGTAGGTTTTATATTATATTTCAAGTTTTTTTTTATGAGACTTTATTTTAAATTGTTTACTGACCTGACCTCCAGCTTCAAACAATTCTAAATATAGAACACTGACTATTATTTAAAAATTTTCATGGTACAAACAGGCGCGAGGGTTAATTGTTTTTGAATTCATCTTCACACATTTTGCTTTTTGGTTTACGATCATGTAGTCGGTACACATAAACTTGTACCGTGTTTAATTTATTTTATTTTTTATTTATTTCCTTATATTCGTTTTCGACATGAGATACTTAATCCTTACACTTCAGCAACTGAAACGTGGAATTTTTAGCCCTCATTTTAGATGCAACACGAATACAGTCTTTCCTGTATGGCGAGGCCTCACGATTCAAAGTTTGAGATGGATGAGTCAATCGGAAAATAATAGGATCAATTATTTATCAAATTTATTTGGTTTTTACTGCAGTTAATTAGCTTTTTGAAATTTTAATAAGTATATCTTTAGGGATTTCAAAGTCTCAAGCTACTAAACTGATAAACCAAAACCAAGTTTTACGTCAACTAAATGAATCGCGATTGGATCGAATTTTTAAAATTCTCCAAGAAATGAAAATTGATAACAAACAAGTTTTTCACGCTCCACAAATTTTTAATTATTTACCAAGTACGTTAGACGAAAGATCCAAATGCTTAAAAGAATTGGGATTTCAGAATATTACAGTGTCGAATCTTCTAAAGTGAGTGTTTATATTAACATACAGTTTTATTTTATCTTATATAAATCTATCAGATTTAACACACTACTGCGTTGTACACCACGTTCGCTAAAGCGTAGGAAGCTTCTTCCGAATGACGTTGAACCACTGAAGGAAATGCTAAAACAAACCCACGATCCTGATCACTTCTTGGATATAATTGGGAAAGACCATCTGGATCTAAGCCAATACAGTTTAGGCAGAATAAGACACTTAGTATTGGTAGAGTTTCTTTCTTCCATTCTAAGAGTTTCAACAAATGAATGTAAAATCATTCTTGAAAAATATCCGTCATTAAGGAACAGAAGTTTGAAATCTATAAAGAAAACATACTCAGTTCTGACTAGAGATTTGGAATTTTCTGTTATGAAAGTAAATCCTGCTGGGTTTTAAATTATATTCAACTACAAATTACATGCCTTTCAGGTTTTATCGCACGTTCATCTTCTTAACAAACCAGTAGAAGAAATTGAGGGCAAACTGAATGAATTTATTTTATTAGCGGGTGTTGGATTTAAGTATCTTGCGTCAAAACATCCAAATCTCCTCAATATCACTTCTCAGCAATTACGTGCCATCTTGAAATTGCTCTCGAATTACGATGTGACCAATGAGCAAATAATAAATTGCTCGAAGCTCCTCCTTCTTCCACCTGGTACGATTAGAAAAAGATTTGAAAACCTAAAGACAGTTCCCGGCTTCGACAAATATCGCAGTCATTCCTCCTTCTTAGAGCTTGTTTGTTGCAAACCTCAAGAAATTCCAGAATGGATCAAAAAGATTGAAAATGACAATGACTCTCTGAATCACTCGAGTTTTCGCCACGTTGAATATTTCTACAGTGGAACTAAGCACATGGAAGTCATTTTATACGTGACTGATTATTTGGGACTACCTTTAACAGTCGTCCAGGAGAAGTTACAATCTTACCCACGTTGGATTTGGGCAAATTTACTCAATACCAGTCAAGTTCTAAGCCTGTTAAAACGAAAAGGATTGAACAAAGAACAAATCACTTTGGCCCTTCCTATTGTACTCTACAAGGAAAGTGTTGTCGAAAAATATTTGGACAAAATTGCCGGTGGTAATTTGGAAAAAGAACTTTCTAATCCTTTGGTACTAAGGAACGTGTTGAACGCGATGGAAGAAGAGAATTTCTTGTCCGACGTAAATGTCATCGAATACCATAGTGAGAAATTGAATTCAAAAAACAAATTAGTAAGTTTTAATAAGAATTTTCTTACCAAATTGTTCAGTAAATATTACACAACTGAAAAGCGAGAATAAATACTGATCCGTAAAACATCACATAATAATTTTAATTTTACTTGATTCAACGTATAAAACAATCCAGCAAGTCAAGACATACCATAAAAAATTAGCAAACAAGTATTACCAATATAAGCACTCCACAAATAGTTAGCAAAAAATAAATTTAAAAAAAGTCTAAACGTAAGCAAGAGAAAACAAGTGTATAAATAAGTTAAAAAGAATTTCAGCAAGTTATTTACAATGCTTTTCAACGATATCTTTTAACGTGGCATTAAAAATCTCTAGATAATTTTACTTCATTCACTTCTTTGATCCTCTTCTTCCAGCTGGTGGTGCTGGCTTAGGTGGAGGAGCCTTCTGTTGTGCAGGCGCAGAAGCCTTTTGAACGGATTCTTTAGCAGGTTGTGGCGGTCGCGGTGGAGGAGTTGGAGCTTGGGCCACGGTAGCTTCAGCTTGAGCTGCAGGAGCTGGTTCTGCTGGCGGAGAAGTTGGTTGAACTTGTGGTGGAGCAGGAGCTGGTTCTGCTGGTGGAGCAGGAGCTGATTCTACTGGTGGAGAAGCTGGCTCTGCTGGTGGAGCAAGAGCTGCTTCTGTTGGTGGAGAAGTTGGTTGAACTTGTGGAGGAGGTGGCTCTTGTTTTGCTCGACCATTCTCACTAATCGACTCTTCCAACTTCTTCTGAATGTTTTCAAAAGAGTCCCGTCCAAGATAATCTACTCGACCACTTTCCCATGCCAGTTGACGAGCTCGCTCATCTTCTGCAACCTCAGCTGCAGATGGCGCACGAACTCCTATTGACATCATTGCCAACTGACCCGCTAAACCTGCCTGTAGAAGAATTCCTTTAATAGTATACAGTACTAAATAAAAAGTTGAGAGGAAAATTTGTGAATAATACTTGATCACAATTGAATGTAAAGTACTGTTAATTTCTAATTTACAATAATTCCAGAAATATAACTTACCATTGTCCCAATTTTGGTCTGATATGCATTTAAAACCAAGTTTTTAACTTAAATTTATGCTTTTAGTGACTAGATTTTCAAGTCAAGTTAATACTTACATAGTCAGGTTGTAGTCTTGGTTGTACTTCTTGAATAAAGATGTCCCACCAACACTGCAAATGCTCTTGTGAATGATAAGACCCATCCCGTTGACGTACGCTCCTAGTGGATGTGTCATACTCCTGCATCCACGGTTTAATTGCTCCAAGGAAATGAACAATTTTCACATTTTTACCAAACCTGAATTGAATATTCAATTAGAATTTTTATTACCAATAAAAGATGTAAAAATAAAGAATCATACACTGCAAAGGCTGGTTGATAACTATAAGCAGCGCTAGACGTCATGTTGTAAATAAAAGGCAAGTGTTTATTGATATCTTTAGTTGCCCAATCACTGAAGTACAAATTTAGAAGACCTTGGTCGCCACCTAATCACAAAACTATTAAAATTTGTATACAAAATTCCTTCAAAATTTTCACCATCAAAACTGCCAGTTGTTACGGCAAAATCCAAAAGCGTCAAGAAGGTCTCTTTCGAAGGGCGAAAAACAAATACACCAGAATTAAAACAATCTGGCCAGCCAACATCTGCTGCTGCAGATAACTCTTCACGCTCAAATAATTCATCACAATTCTGCATAATCTGTTGATATTTTAAAAATCTATTTAGCTTATAATTTCTTTTTTATAATTTTTTTTTCTTTCTTTTTTTACCAATGTGTCAGCATCCAAAAATACGCATTTAGAAAATTGGGTCAACCTCCAACAGTGTAATTTAGTAAAAGTGACACCGAGTTCAGGTCGTTGCATGAGTGCCAAATGGGCTTCATCACTACTGTCTAGGACATTCACTTGGGTCAAAGAGTTAAAAACTTGTGAAAGATGCTCCCTAATTGAATAGATAAATAAAATTACATAACTTACTGAAAACGCAATCAATTTAAAACATATTTAGATAATACGAAATACTTTTTACCTCATTCCTTGGGAGACATCTGGTGTGATTAAGACTGCTACATGTCTGTTTGTATGAACTCTTCTTAGTGAATGCGCCAAAACCAATGCTCCTAACGCATAGGAATCATTGGTGGCCAAAGTGACCCAAGCTTCACTGTGAACTATAATTTAAGAAAGAAAAAAAAATTATTACTTGTATTAGGTCATCAATCATGACGTAAACCAAGTTGTTCACTGGTTTATCTATAATTGATAATTCATGTGTCACTTAGATAATTACACTTGAGACATCATAAAAGTTTTATTAAGAACATCTCTTTACGAAATTAAAACCTTGAGTTTCGTTTTGAAAACATACAAGATGAAAATCTCATTTTACACATTGCACAATCATCATTCTTCCTAAATGATGTAACTATTACCTTGAAAAAAATGTAATTTTTTTCTGTAATGTAAGAGTTACTTTTTAGCCACACTGTTTATAAAATTAAAAATTGTGTTTCATTCATGTTATTTAATTTCTTTATCATCTGAAGGATTTGAAATTCCTTTAAGAAAACATTCACTTAAAATTGCTATTTCAATTTAAACAGGAAGAAAGTTATTACACCCTCAGCAGCAAAGGGAATGCCAAGTAGATCTATTTGCAGCCATGGCTAGATGCCAAATTTTTCTTCTCAGCTTTCTTTAGAACACAGTCCCTACTCGTGTCTGACCCCCCCAAAAAAATTTTGTTGTTTAAGATTTTCTTGTAAAAAATCAAGTCATCTGTGTGATTATAATTGATCATGAGAAGAAGGTTAAGAGTTCGTAAGGCTATTTCTGCCCATGGGGTTTTTAACTTGATAGATGAAGTGTTTGAAATTAAATTCAGTGTGAAAAGAAAGGCACTATGGCTTTAAATGTAATTCTATACTGGATGGATACTGACACAAACCTATAGTTGATAATAGCGATATTATAATATAAGATACTCACTGATGGATTCCATGCCGCCTCACGCGTGTGTATCAAATGAATGGGAGGTGTTAGGAGCATGCGCAGCTTTTATTTACTCATGAGAGGAACACTAAAATGAGAAGTGAATGAAAGTTTTCTCTTTTTTAATTCATGAAGGTTTTAGAGAAACCCAATTTCCCTGGGAGAAAAATTGTTGGAATTTATGAAATTTTATTTGGGATATTTTTAAACAAATCAGAATATTTATCTTTTTAAATTAAGTGATTTTTTGTCTTTTATATTTTGCGACGATTTAGTAAATGTGTACAATATGAATGCTTATAAACATTCTGAAATTCAGTAATAATGTTAATTCTCAAACATTTACACATTTTTGAATAATGAAATCAATTGATTTTATTTTTTTTTTAATTTTTAATTTTTATATAAATTTTCATTGCTTTCACTTGTAATAACTACAAAAATAAAAAGTTTATATTTAAACTGGCTACTGGTTTGAACTGTATGTCTAGTTTTCTCTCTATAGCTTCCCCATTTCCTTTTTCTACTGATAATGAAATTCTAGAAAACAGGGGTTAGGGAACCTGATTTAATCAATATCACTGAACGTTAAATTTGATCGTTAAACAACAATTTACACCATTACAATCGGCTTAAATCCTAATTTGCTCTTGAGTATCCATCACCACTATGGTCTTTGTTATATTCGTCCTTTTATTCTTAACAGACTCATAAACAGTCGCAATTGTTACAGTTTTTAAAACGTGTGTGACGTAATTCAACCGTTAACTGCATCTTTAATATGAACCGGTTCTAAACGTAATAATTCGTGCGCATGTGCTGCAGAAAGACGCGGCGGAACACCACACGCGGTCAGCTGAGCCGCCACGGAGCGACCGAAGCACGATGGCAGGTAAATAAACACATATTGCACACATTTTTTTTCAAAAAGCGAATGAATTCAAAATGGGTGATGCGGAAAAATGAACGGCGAAAAGAAAACAACACGTTATAATCACTTATAGCAGACCAACTCGAAATGTGGGCGGTAAAACGACGAGGCGTTTAGTGAGAATGTGTTCGGTATAAATCCGCATTTGTTGTAGCGATTAATTAAAGAGGAAAACTGCTTTAAATGCAAATGGGCTGAAAATTTAAAAATAAAACTAGAGAATTCGAAAAGTTAGACACACTAGTTGAACTGCCGAGGTCACTGGCTTTATGCAGATAGAACAAATAGGGATTTCGTAATCCGCCATCATTTACAAATGTAAATACTACATAACGTGACAAAAAAATTTCACTTTATTTTACTTAAATATTTTGAAAAGACTATCATGAAGGCTTCACGGTGAACTTTTTTATTTATTTGTTCAACTGAGCCTCCAAAAAATTCGTTTGAGAAAAAGCTGAGTAAATTAATAAAAATTTACGACTATATCGCTAAGGTAACTGAGATTCCCTCGACGTTAATTAACCGCAAAAACATTTTTCAGAAACCCAAGTTCTTGTAAAAAAAAAAATAAAATAAAAAAAAAAAAACCTTGGGTTCACAGCTTGTAATCAGTCAAGAGATAAAAACCCCAACAGAACAAAGTTCAAAGTTTAAACCCTCTTGTGTTGAATTTCAACTCAAATTTGAAATACTAATCAAAAATGGCAAAATAAGGAATTTGTTTACAGTGAACTCAATTTTCACTTGTAAACATTTACTACACATCTACAGCTTATTACACAAATGTTACCATGACAACATAAAACCCAAACAAAAAACAAAGAAGCACCAAAACTGAAGATTAACTTACATTCAAACAAGATAAAAAAAAAAAAAAAGAATAATCCACAAAACAAACTCAGGATTGAAAAAAAAATAAATAAAAAGTAACTGTAAAACAAAATTGAGTACAAATTTTATTCCAACTTTCCCCTCCCTCTTGTTCCGGCAAAATGAAAGCGTTCCACAGTGAGTGCCCCATCTTGGCCTTGTGCATCCCAATACCCCTGCCAGATGGATTAAACCTTGCTTCTTTTTAAATATCCACAGCACCCACTTGCATGTTGTAATTGATGACCTGTTTGTATTTTAAACATGAAAAAAAAAAACATATTGAATTCAAATATGAGCAATAAATTGTAAAGAAAAAATATCCACACCTGTTACCTGTATAATTTATTCACACAAAAGCTCACTACTTTTGGGTGGGACATTGAAATATTTAGGACAGTTTAAAATACCCTAATTAAACGATTAAAAGATGAATACTGAGGTCACATTTGCACCTCGCCAGGAGGGGAGGTTTAAAAGCTTTGAAGGTCAGTCTCTTGGGGGTTTGAATTTTCTGAGGTGAGGGAATGGGTAGGGTGAAGTTGTAACGACTTTACTTGACCTCAAGCTTTTGCTGGATGCTCCTTAACGCGTATCCTAAACGTAATTTGCGAGTAATTCATGCAATGTGATTTATGGTAGTTCACCCTAGAAAACAAAACAAAACAAAAAACACGAATTACCGGTAATTTTACTGTTTAATTTCTATTATTCCAGGTTTATGTTAGCAAGATGTTTGACTTATCGGTATAACAACATTATGATGACCCTGTAAAAAAAAAAAAAAAAAGAAAAGGCTAACCCTTCCCAGAATGCCACTGACTGAAAGGGTTCAAGGTAGTGCACATGTCTATAACATGTGTAGAAATAAAATTTTGAACTTGTTTTATGATGATTTTTTTTTTCAAAACAGGTGGTATTATGGAGGATGAGAATAACCAAGCAGACGAGGAAGATGAAGGGGATGAATACGAATCTGAAGCTTCAGTTTCAGGTATTAATAGTTGGAATATACGTGTGATTTAGGCGTGAATAGACAGGCGACGACTAATAAATAATTTTAGAGGTTGTTATACGGTGTTGAGTTTCATGTGGGAACTTGGGTTTGATAGGTGATAGGTGATAGGTGTTACGTGCAATCAAAGATTCCAGTTTCACTTACATATATATAAAATATTAGTTTAAAGTTTATAAAGTAAAGCATCAATTGTACCGATTGAAAAATAAGCCCGGTTTTTATATTGTGTAAAAATTTCGGATTTTTTTATTTGAAAGGCGTCGCTGTTGAGAAAAAAATTGAAGTAGATGATGTATGGGAAGGAGACCCGTCAATAAATACCGATGAAGACGAATGCAATTTTCTTGGGTTTAGAAGTCGGAATAATATGAAGGTTAATGGAAACGATGGTGAAGTTGTTTCACCGAAAAAACGAGGCAGGCAGCCAACTATGAGGCGTGTTAGACGAGTATGTTATTTTTGATGTACATGTTTGATTCTTTTTGTTTTCTCCCCTTTCGGTTCTTCAACATATGCGCACAATTAAAAGTGAAAAGAAACTTAAGTGATAGCTGTTTGCACTCCCTATTTCTTTTGTTTTCCTACCCCTAAAGGGTTGTGACCCTTCTTTTGTGTGTGGCCCAAGGCGTTCCTAACTACGTCATAAGTTTGAACTTTTTATCCCCTCCTCACACATTCGCCCCACTGAAACTCGAAGTTAGCAATGTCAAAGATCAAGTCTTGGACTTTGCTAACTTCGAAGTTTAATAGTTTGTAGTGTAATGTAAAGCGGAGACTTTATTGATGTAGAGACGGCGTGGCAGGGCAGTTGCGAAGACTTTAAGTGTGGCTGGTAAATCTGAAAAGGGTAAAATTGTAAAACCAAGAAAGAAGCATGAATTGTCTTGCGTCTCCCCGAAAAGAGGACAAAATGGTTGGGAAGACAGCTTGAGACCGCGCCCAGCGCAAGCTCAGCATTACCAGGTAAAAACGAAAAATTGAATTTTTGAATATATTTTTTACATTTTTCTTTGTTTAGAGCATATTGATGATGCGCAAACAAAATAAACCAGATGAAGAATATTTGGAAAAGCCATGCCCTCTTCCGATGACTAAACAAGAGATTTGTGACGAGGAAACGGCTCGGGAAGAAGTTGATGAAGGAATGGTTGATGAGAGTAGTCAAGGTTCGATGACGGAACCTGGGGACCTCAAAAACAATAAGAGAGTGTCGTTAAGACGAAAGAGAGCACGAGTTGTAATGAATGGTGATACGCAGCAAGAAGATGCTGAGCAGAGCGAGCTGCTGCTCGCAGCGAAAGATAGATCGAATAGCAGGGTAATAAATACTTAATTTTTTTATAACCTTTCTAGTAAAGGGTTAAATTGAGAGTTTAATCCCTTTCTCCCTGTTTTTGAATACTGTGCTTTTGAGTTTTTCAAGAGGAAATCTAAAGTCGGTCGTTTATGCCACAGCTGCAATCGGTCATTTATAAGAGATTTATTTTTAGAACGAGAGGAAAGTTTGTGTGCAAATAGGTCATATTTCCTGTAATTCGCATTGAGTGAATGTACGGACGTAGACTAGTCTTTTGTGATGCTCGAAAGCCTATTTCAGTTTACTTCCGGTTACCGGCGATTTTATTACAATCGTAAAACACAGTAAAGTTTGACTATCAAATTAAAAATGGGATGTATTTTTATAGAAAAATGAAAAAAAAAAACATGTTTTCCAATTACTTATGGGACTTTTTGTTTTTATTTTTTAGAAGCAGGTCCCCAATGGCGTTGTAATACCAAAAATGGACGGCAGCGAGCAGGATTCAGATACGGAACCGCGAATTGTAAAAAAAAAATAATATTTTGAAATAGTAACTTGATGTTTATTTAACACGTTGTTGTTGTTGTTATTGCAATAGGATGCAAGCGTGGGTGAAGTGGTCTGGGCCAAACTGGGTTCCACTCGCTGGTGGCCCGCCATTGTGATTTGGGGCTCGGACTGTGGGCAGCAGCCAGCTCGGCTTGGTCATACTTGGGTTTTCTGGTTTGGTGATCATAAGATATCGGAAGTGAGTAATCAGTTGTCTAGGTAGCTTTTCGAGTCTAACGAATTCGTTTACAGGTACCGAGAGACAGACTGGCGGATTACACGCTAAACTTTAATAAGAAGTATGCGGAGGGAGGGAGTAAGACCTTCAAGCGCGGAGTTGTAGAGGCTATTAGGGTAAAAAAGAATTGCGTTTACGAATAAGCTTTTTTTAAAAATTGGAATGTTTATATAGGAATGTGCTGCTAGAGCGAAGATTGGTATTCCAGACAGCGAATCGAATGAGTTAATAGAATGGGCAAAGAATGGTTTTCGAACTAAGACTTCAAAAGAAGGGGTGTTCCTGCCGGACCAAGGTTCGGGTTTTTTTTTTTAAGTTATTGCTAAAAATTTTAAATTAAACTACGAATTTTTTTTCGGCAGATAATCCAATGTCAATGAATGTAAGGAAGTATTTGAGCAAAATTAAAGATTTGAATTTGCTTTACTTCCAATCCTATGATACGAAGGCGGGTCAGGTCGCGGCAAGAACACCAAGGAACGAATGTCTAGACAACAAGGGTATGAAGTCTTGTGTGTTTATAATATGACAATTAGAATGGAATTTTTTTTGTAATGAAGAAACTTGCGTTTTTTTTTTCTAGATAGTGCTTTAAGAAAAGTTAAAGAAGGCTTGACAAAAATTGAAGATGTATGCATCGCATGTGATTCAGATAGAGCAACAATAATTTCTCAACATCCGTTATTCGTTGGAGGTCTATGCAAGCAATGCAAAGTAATTTATATTTTTGAAAATTAGAAATGAATGGTGTTTGAGTGTCATGTGAATCTTTTGTTTTCTAGGACGATATCATTGAGACTATGTATGCGTACGGAGAAGATGGTACAAATGCATACTGTGTCATTTGTGGGAACGCGGGGGAACTGCTTATCTGTGATAATAACGATTGCAATCGTGTTTATTGCACCGGTTGCATCGAAGTCATGGTCAGTCCAGAAGCCTGCAAAAAAGTTCTTGAAACCAGTCCGTGGCTCTGTTATTTGTGTGCAGAATATAACCCAGAGGCCAACGGTTTAATTCGACCTAAAGACGAATGGCAGCAAAACATTATGCAGCT
The DNA here is from genome assembly GCA_034686365.1 of Pachymerium ferrugineum. Classification (NCBI taxonomy): domain Eukaryota; kingdom Metazoa; phylum Arthropoda; class Chilopoda; order Geophilomorpha; family Geophilidae; genus Pachymerium; species Pachymerium ferrugineum. The sequence goes on along the minus strand of JAQGAS010000434.1, from coordinate 4,406 downwards.
TTTTCAACCTGAAAAACACGTCTACGTACGTAAAAAAAAACATTTTTTCAAATGCTTTCCAAATTTATTTATTTTTTTCATTTGCTGCAGATACCAAATATAGAGGATTATAAAGAGAAACGTCCAATCAGAGTTCTTTCTCTCTTTGATGGAATTGGAACAGGACGTTTTGTTTTAGACCAACTCGGACTTGACATAGAATGCTATTATTCTAGTGAAATTGATTTAGATGCTGTAAACGTTGTTACAGTACAACATAACAACAAAGTCAAACAGCTAGGCAATGTCGAAGAAATTACCGATGCCGAAGTAAGTTACACAAATGATTATTGGTGCGACATGTTTTTTAAATATTTCATTTTTAATTATAAGATTGCCAAATTATGTCCAATTGATTTAGTTATTGGTGGTTCACCATGTAATGACTTATCACTTGTGAATCCTGCAAGAAAGGGTTTGTATGGTAAGTTTTAAAATGAAAATTATTAGGAAGAATTAAATTTGAGAATTTGTTTTCATTCATTAGACCCGACCGGAACTGGAAAACTATTTTTCGATTTTTTCCGAATCCTAAAGGTTGTCCAACTAGCCAACAAAGGTCGTCATGTGTTTTGGTTATACGAGAATGTTGCATCCATGCCGCAGGAATATAAAGGCACCATCTCTAGGTTCCTCCAGGTACCTCCAACAACCATCGTCGGTAGTTCTTCGTCGGTAATAACCACGTCTTCAGTCTGAATGCTTACATGGGCGAGCTTGAAGACATGGCAAAATGGCGGTCTGCAAAGAGCGACGACCAATAAAACTTTCAAAAGCCCTTGATCTTTTTTTCTAAAAAAAAGATATGAAAACTAAATGTCGCTCTCTAATCCATTTTGGTATATCTTAACGTGGATACGGAAGCTTGTGGTGGATTTTTAATTACAGATTTTACATTTTCTTTATAATTCTATGGTTTGATTGCTTTAAAACAATTTTTCAGTGTGAACCTGCGCTATTGGATTCGAAATATTTCTCACCTCAGAATCGGGCCCGATATTTTTGGGGCAACATACCTGGAATGTACACGTATGTATTAAATTTTCTTTTAAAAAATTAATTCAAACTTTTTTAATATTTAATCTCAATTCAGACCAATGCAACCGTACATGTTGCAAAAGAATATAACATTGGATAATGTTCTAACACCGAACTTGAATCGTAAAGCTGTCGTAAGTTAATTTGTTTTATACAATTGGGTTAAAGTGTGTTAAAATTGACGATAATTTATAATTCAGGTGGAAAAAATTAGAACGGTAACAACTCGCAGTAATTCTCTAAAGCAAGGCAAGAAGTGTATTCTTCCAGTCGTTATGAATGGGGAAGGCGATGTCCTGTGGGTCACTGAGTTAGAGCTGTGAGTACAGTAGATGCCAACGACGTAGATGTTGTAAAAGTAGTATTAAAAAAAAAAAATTTATTACAGGGTTTTTGGGTTTCCGAAACATTACACAGATGTAGGGAACATTCCACTGGGGCGAAGGCAACAATTACTGGGAAAAGCGTGGAGTGTTCCTGTCATACGACACATTTTTAGTCCTCTGCGTAATTTTTTTAAAACCGTCGCTAACAATCCAAGTCCTTCTGCAAGTTGAGGAATCTTATTCGCAGAAGACTTTCAAAAGGTGGTGCTTATTTTGACCAAAAGATCTGATAAGTGCAGAAAAAAAAATATTTTTAAACAAGAGGTAAAGAAAAAAAATTATTGGTGGTGAATTTTTGAATGGTACAATATCAGATTTATTTGTCCAACGCGTACCTGCATACACTGCCATATAACGGTTATATGATTAATATTTTAGCCCTTTTACAGCTTTCGTTAATTTTTGTTTTTAACATTTTATTAGTCATTATCTAAATTTTCGACAAACATTATATACTGCCATTCATATTTGTTGCTATTCAAAATTGAATCAGGGAAAAGTGTACCAATTTTACAGTTTTAACTTTAATCTTAAAGAAATTCACTGCCAATTGTATTTAGACCACTATGTGTTCAAAGGATTATTTGTCCATGTAAAATTTTTTGCGTGTATGTCTAACAATACAACTGCCAGTTCTATATAATATCAGCTTTAACATACATTACACCAATGATTAATTGCAGATTTGTGTGTTTTTAAATTCCCAATTGGCAGAACCAATTATGAATTTTAATTTACATGTAAATCAGGTGAAATTTGCTATAATGCAAATGTTTTTTAAGAAAATTTTTCATATACAACTATTCCAAATTTTTATTTATTTACATTTTAATTTTATTTGTTGAAACTGCCCACTGCATTAATCAAAAACAAAATGGAATTTTTATCTGTCACAAGTTTTATTTACACGTGTGATCATTTCACCCTACGCATTTTTGCCTAGTATTTATTGTAGATACAATTTTAGTTACAGCCTCAAATCACATATAGATATAATAGATCGAAACTGATTCCTGCCTAGAATATTAATTGTTCATGTTTTATGCTTTTTTTAAAAAATAGAATTTGAATTTTTTAACGGTGACATTTGTGACAATAATTATTAAATGGCTTTCATATTTATAGCACAATTGTACATAAAGCCTGCAAAATCATTTTACCGGTGGTTTTATTTGAATTTTTTTGTAGGGCTTGTTGGTATTTGAATGTAATTTGTCTTGACTGAAAATACTATTTTGCAAAAATAATTGAATTGTTCATAGTTTTGTTTTGACGGGCACTGTCTGTGTAAACAAAAAAAATCTTAATTGTTCATAAAATCTGAATGAATTCAGATGAATTGTATTGGACGAAAAAATGTAGTTTTAGATTTTTTTTCTGTATTGTAATACGGTTAGCAAATGGTTAGAAAGATTGTAAGCAAGATGATTGCAGGAAGTATTTTTATGGGTATATTTAGGTCGGTTTAATTTCCTGATCAGGTTTTTCGTAATTTTTAGTTTGATAATTCAAAATGCGTTTCAGATTACAATTAATATCTGTTTTATAGGCAAAGAAGCTGCAAGATGAGTTATTATTTTACTAATAATAAAGTAATTCCTCATTTTGAAGCTTGAAAGATTTATCTATTTCAGTAAAAAAAATTGTTAACTGAATGCATTAAATTTTAGACGTGCTATACTTTTTACTATTTTAATAGCTAGAAGAACTTAATGTTTTTATTATACTTTAATTATCCCTTTGTTAGTTTGGAAAACGATTTGTTGCAAAAGTAGGCTATGGTTTTAGTGATTTAATTAGACAATCAGAAAGTAGATTGGTTTGTGAATTATTTCAATGAGAAATTGAAATTTTTAATTTTTTGTTTTTTTGAATTGTACGCTTTAATTCAATAATAAAATATTCTTTCATTACTGTAAGTGGAAAGTCATTAGTACTCATTATGTCTTCACTATTTTTAATGCCTGTGCCTCCTTGTGGATATTTTGCTGCTCACTAGAGGGCGCAGTGAATAGTGCCGTACCGTCATCTATTGGCGCATTCGTGCGGCAACCAGTGACGTCACTGGTGTGGCGGTTGCATTTAGCGATATTTGAATCACGGGCCTCAGCGACAAATGGATTTCATTTGCACGCTTAAGAAATGGAATAATTTCTGATTTGTGCGGGATCTATTAGTTTGATTCAGGTATCAGGCGGTTCGTATCACTTTAATTCTTCGAATTGTAATAATTTAAACATCAAAAATGGGCGAGGAGTTATGGCAGTGGCCGGCAGGCATTGTAAGTTAATTTACCTGTTATTATTATAGAAATTAATGTCAAATTGATAAACAGGGGAACTTTTTGAAAGGGATGGAAGGCGAGAAAGACGCTCTTTTTAAAGAGGTCGGTAAAATATGTCGGCCAGGATGTCAATTTTTAAAAGATGTTTATAAAGATGCCTTGGAAAAATTTGGCGAGTAAGAAAACGAGACATCGCAACAGTTACATTCTTACAAGTTAACGAGTTTCAATTACAGTTCAGGAAGTGAACTTGACCCAAAAACCCCCCCGGTACCTTCGAGAAGAACAACACGCAGAACTCGCTTAGTTGACAAGGAAAATGCACCCATCCAGTAAGTTTCGCTCTTAAATCCCATACTTGTAGTAATTTATATTTCGTTAGGATTAGTGAAACCATATTATCGCCACCGCCACCCCGGCAATCTACGCGCCTAGCACGTAAACTGAAACTTGATGGATCTGATGAAAAATTGGCATCAGTTTTATCCGAGTCTGAAGAAAAACCAAATACCCGATTGAGAACCCGTAAGACTCGCACGCCTGCTAACCAATACCTTGAGATTAAAAAGGAAACAGACGAAAAGTTAATGCCTCCACCAAAGCCTACAACGTCAGGTAAAGGCCAGAAAGCTAGGAAAGGAAGTAGGGACCACTCAGTT